>VZTR01025568.1:50616-87552 GCA_013400775.1 Chaetops frenatus
CAGTGACTATTCTACCAGGGTGATAGCATCAATGGTTGGGCCCGGCAGCATCCCTGCAGTGTTTGTTTTCCTGGGATAGGTGCAGCCAGCATGTCTGCACGTGCTGCAGGCAGACCTCCCAGTGCAATAGAAACAAGTCCTAAGCAGGGGCTCTTCTCTTGCTGTGGTGGGAGAAGGGGAGAAGATACCGTGTTTCTAATATTGGTGCGAGACGTGGCAAATAGGGTTTAAGAGCAACCTTCTCTTTCGGCTGATATTTGCACAACTTGATTGTAGATACTTGCTTGGATTGTTTAACTTGTATATTTATAGGTGAAACTTAACATGCTGTGGGGAACACTGTAAGCAAATTGTGTTTAAGAGTTCATCTGGGCAGTGTCTTGTGCCCAAATTCCCGCCATAGCCGAAGTTCCTTTATTCTTTACGAGCCATTTTCCAGGGAAGTACCAACAGATCATGCAAAGCTTTTCTGCTAAAGCCTTTCATGTAGTAGTTCTCTAGCAGAAAGTCATTCAAAGGACTAAGGACCCATGAACTCATGACCTATTCTAGTCACATACTTTGAAGCAGCGCCTGATAAGAGAGGGTTTAAAACTTGCTAATTAACAGTAATTGTAACAGCTGTCACATACTGCTACTGTTTTAATTGGCATTAATCACAGCTACATCTGTATTATGCTGCCACTGGGATTCTGGTGTATTTAATCTCAGAATGTGGCACCTTCTGAGAGATTATGAGATCATAAAAGCATGAGGGCAACATATTTGTCAGGGTTGAAGGTCACTAATCTGTGCTGAAAGCAGCCAAGAGGAGCAAGCCATGCAGAGGGAGAACTGGAACCAGCAGTGACACTTTGCAGAAGTGGTGAGCTTTACTGTTTGGATTCTCTCTCCCAAGGGTTTTTTCTGTATTTCTGAATTTGAGTTCTGCTGTCAGGTGTTGGCATAAGGCATAAGGAAGGTCTTTTAGAAGTATTTGTTAGCTGCCAAGATAAGCTTTAAAAAAAAAAAACCCCAAACTCAAAACCCCATACACCAAGCCCCATCAAATTGTATGAGATAAGGAGCAGAAGCTTGGTTCTTTTGGATCAAGATTCATGTTAGGCTGTTACTAAGGATAAGAGGAAGCATCTGAGTGATGCATTCAGCAGAATATTTAGCTGTTTGCTTGTGGCAGATTTGCAGCTCTAAGTGTGTTGTCCTTGTAAACCACTGGAATGTCAGATAGCAGTGGTTATCCCTAGCTCTGGTNACAGTTATATTGTGTGCTGGCCACTAGCTTGTATTGCTTCAAAATGCTGGTTTACATTGGAAAACTTCGCTACTGCTGAATCTAGAAACATTTATTTCGTCTCTGTGCTCAGAAGGATACATTTACAATTACACTTTAAGAGAGCAGAAAACTTATGTCGTGTTACAAATTTAGAGAAAATAGCTCACAGGGAAAATAAGCATAACAATAATTTATAGAGCTGTGAACTTACCCATATGAAAATCTTCAGCAGCTAAAAGCTTCAGCTAGCAAAAAAAGTTCTTAAAACTTGGTGCTATGGTCCGGGATGGAAATGCAAACTGACACATTTTATTTATACCACACTTCTTTTAAAATCACTCAGTGGGAGCAGTCTTGCCTTGTTTTTCATGCAATATCTGTGGGAATTGTGCATAGACCTCTCTCTCCCCTAGCAAGGAAAAGTGTGGGGGGACGGTACCATTATCTTGCCTACAATTCTGAGCTCTCCATAGTTAGTAAAACCTGGATGTGCAAAGATGTGTGTGATCTTCAAAGAAGGTCATCTGGTTAGGATCAGGATCTCAGTTCAGCATTGAAGTGAAACATGGACTTTGAGCCAAGGATGGTTAGGATACTTTGATATGTGGAAGCTTCTTGCAGAATTGGTTCCTGAATGTTTGTATGTCTCATGTATAACTTTGTATGAAGTTATATTTTCAGTGCTTTTGTGCAGGTGAAGTGAAAAGGATAGACAGTACTAACCAGCAAACTGAAATAGACAAATGTAGAGGTGAGTAAATTAGGGAAGGTGTGAAAGAATCCCAAGTACAATTAGCCATTTTTACCAGAAAGATATGATCAATCTAAAAAAACAGGGTCAGAAATATTAAATTTTGCAACAAAACCCAAAAATACATTGTCTATCTTGGGATGGTAGGATGCTACAAGGCTTCATGGACAACTCCTGGTAAATTTTCCTCAAAGGTTTCAAAGTATCTGCTTGCATGAAAGCTAATAAAAAATCTATACTGGGAACTCTCTCTGGTCTTCTTACTCCAGCAATACTTCCTTGACTTCATTGTGACAATTTCCTGAGTGACCAGTTGCTTCCAGAGTCAGTGTGGTGCTGCTGGATGAGGGATAGCTCCAGTTTGTGCAATAGCTGTTTCTTGTTCAAAACTATTATTGCCTTTAGGCAGATCAACCCCTTGCTTCCCAGTCCTCTCTTTTCAGATCCTCTCCTGCACATCACACTTTCTGTAAAATATCTCACCTCTACTCTCTGATAGTCTGTATCAGGCTTTTCAGAACTTATTGTTTGCTTGGGGGAATGGACATGAGAAATGGAAACAAAGAGAAATCCTTTATTTTTGTAAGAAGAAATTCACTCTTGTGCAGGAATAAAGATTATATAGTTATTAGGTCAGATCCCAAGGAATTAATTTTTCTGGAAATTGGTAAAAGGGTAATTTCCCCACAGCTTTCCTTAATTATGTTTCTCTTTGTGTTTTTCTTCTAGGACCTTTAGAAAGGAGCTGGGAAAAAACTGGCAAGTCTCCTCAGGGAGAACATGTGATATTATGGGGGGGGATGTTAAAGGCTGTTTGTTCAGATCAATTAATTTCTTTCCTTGGCATTTTTAAAGCCAAACTTGAGTTTTTAAAGTGGAGATGAACACTTGCTTTGTTTGTTCAGGAAAAAACCTCCAGAATCATCATTTGCTATTGTAATGAGGGTCATGTGTCAGAGCAGTACNTGGTGGTTAGGCAGATGTTTCTGTTAAGATGAGGAGAGACATATTGTCACTGGGGTTGGTTATGAGAACAACTGGGCTATAAATCTCCAGCTTCTTGCTTATATGTAAATCATCATGTAGAGACCATTAACTGATAGTTTTTCTTCTCCTTGCAAATGTGTAGTTATAGTAGTGTTTGTTTTATTTATATATTTTTTTAAATAAAACAGTTATATTGTGTGCTGGCCACTAGCTTGTATTGCTTCAAAATGCTGGTTTACATTGGAAAACTTCGCTACTGCTGAATCTAGAAACATTTATTTCGTCTCTGTGCTCAGAAGGATACATTTACAATTACACTTTAAGAGAGCAGAAAACTTATGTCGTGTTACAAATTTAGAGAAAATAGCTCACAGGGAAAATAAGCATAACAATAATTTATAGAGCTGTGAACTTACCCATATGAAAATCTTCAGCAGCTAAAAGCTTCAGCTAGCAAAAAAAGTTCTTAAAACTTGGTGCTATGGTCCGGGATGGAAATGCAAACTGACACATTTTATTTATACCACACTTCTTTTAAAATCACTCAGTGGGAGCAGTCTTGCCTTGTTTTTCATGCAATATCTGTGGGAATTGTGCATAGACCTCTCTCTCCCCTAGCAAGGAAAAGTGTGGGGGGACGGTACCATTATCTTGCCTACAATTCTGAGCTCTCCATAGTTAGTAAAACCTGGATGTGCAAAGATGTGTGTGATCTTCAAAGAAGGTCATCTGGTTAGGATCAGGATCTCAGTTCAGCATTGAAGTGAAACATGGACTTTGAGCCAAGGATGGTTAGGATACTTTGATATGTGGAAGCTTCTTGCAGAATTGGTTCCTGAATGTTTGTATGTCTCATGTATAACTTTGTATGAAGTTATATTTTCAGTGCTTTTGTGCAGGTGAAGTGAAAAGGATAGACAGTACTAACCAGCAAACTGAAATAGACAAATGTANTTCCTTGACTTCATTGTGACAATTTCCTGAGTGACCAGTTGCTTCCAGAGTCAGTGTGGTGCTGCTGGATGAGGGATAGCTCCAGTTTGTGCAATAGCTGTTTCTTGTTCAAAACTATTATTGCCTTTAGGCAGATCAACCCCTTGCTTCCCAGTCCTCTCTTTTCAGATCCTCTCCTGCACATCACACTTTCTGTAAAATATCTCACCTCTACTCTCTGATAGTCTGTATCAGGCTTTTCAGAACTTATTGTTTGCTTGGGGGAATGGACATGAGAAATGGAAACAAAGAGAAATCCTTTATTTTTGTAAGAAGAAATTCACTCTTGTGCAGGAATAAAGATTATATAGTTATTAGGTCAGATCCCAAGGAATTAATTTTTCTGGAAATTGGTAAAAGGGTAATTTCCCCACAGCTTTCCTTAATTATGTTTCTCTTTGTGTTTTTCTTCTAGGACCTTTAGAAAGGAGCTGGGAAAAAACTGGCAAGTCTCCTCAGGGAGAACATGTGATATTATGGGGGGGGATGTTAAAGGCTGTTTGTTCAGATCAATTAATTTCTTTCCTTGGCATTTTTAAAGCCAAACTTGAGTTTTTAAAGTGGAGATGAACACTTGCTTTGTTTGTTCAGGAAAAAACCTCCAGAATCATCATTTGCTATTGTAATGAGGGTCATGTGTCAGAGCAGTACAACATATGAGGAAAATCTGGGGAAGATTTAATCAAGGTAGCTATTTACATCAAGCCAGTTTATCCCAAAACATCAGCAGAATCCTTAATTTAGAAACAATCCTAGGGTACCAAACCATCTGTTCCTGAAATGAAGGAGCCTTCTCTTTCTGATAACCCAGAACACAAGTCCAATTCTGGTCCCAGTCTCTTGTCAAAATTTCAGTAGTGTTTTGCTCCTTCAATGCTTCTTGACACTTGACTGTTTCAGGATGGCCACAGCAGCTCTCACTTTTCCATAGTGCAACTTTCCCTGTTTCACTCTCTCCAGCTGCTGCAAGCAGCCCCTGCCACCCACTCTAAGTGACCCTTCCATCCACTGCTTCTCACCTCTTACTTTATAGGTTGTCTTCTGTGCTTAAAACCCACTGTCCCCTCCTCTGCCAGTCTTTAGTCTTCTATGATGCTCTCATCAGAGACACAGAGGGCTTGTGCCTGGGTGCCAGCAGGGAAGTGTTGCTGGGGGCTCCTTGGCTCATGGAAATGGAGAGTGCAGGCACCAGGCACTGGTCCTCTCTGCTCACAGCTCCAGCACCTACCTCTGTGCTGGCAGTATAAGACAAAACACTAATTTAGACAAAAACAAAAATCCAACACCCTCACTGTCATGTCCCTCTCCCCCACCCCCTTTCAAATAAAAAGAAAAGCCAAACCCATGACATTTACCTTCTCCTCCAAGACAAAACAAAGAAAGAAAAAGAAGCCCCAAACTCAAAGAATTGTTTGGTACTGAATCTTCTGAACACATAGTTTTATCCCTCTTTCCTTTACAGAAATTCTGGTAGTCCTTAGCACATTCCCCACTTTGTACCAAGGTGGCTACAGATCTTAATGAGTTTTCTCTGTGGTGGGTATTTTTTTTTTTTTTTTTATTTTTGTTTGGTTTTTTTGTTTTTTTTTGGGGGGGTTTGGTTTTTGGGGTTTTTTTTGTTTGATTTTTGTTGGGTTTTTTTGTGAGGGAGAGAGTGATCAGAGGAGTGGAATTAGGGCAAATACACACAGACTCTTAACACTGATCATCTTGAACCCTCTTACCCCTTTGGTGTTGCTTTATTTTGGGAAATTCCCAGAGAAAGGTGTTAGGAGAGGTATTGCGAGTTAACCCTCCTCCACCTAAGTTTTGTCAGGCAGCTTAAGTGCCCAAAAGAGAAACCAGTCTGCCAGATGCCTTTTCAGTATTTCATGGAGGACACAGCCTCTCCAGAGGGCAATCTGGCCTACCTAAGAGACCAGCAGCAGCTTTGTGTGTCATCACGGGTGTTAGAGGAAACCAGAGGTGATCAGTCTCATAAAAGAGGAGTCTCTGCTAAACAGGCTTGGATGAGAGCAAAGTAGAGAGGACCTGTTTTCCCATGCTTGGACACACTCAGGCAGGGGTCCTTGGAGGCTTGCTTTTCACACACAGCGTTGGTTCTGCATTCTGGGCTGGCTGCTATAAACACTTGCATCCCTATAGAAACACACACACTTGACTCTCAGTGCCCTGTGGTTCTGAAAGCCCTTCCATCCCTCCCCAACGCATCCGCTGCTGGTGATGACTTGCCCACCTAATTTCTGACTTATTTCTGGCCTAAGTTTTTGCCTCTGAGCAGTGCCCTGGGATGAATGCTCCTCTTGTCCAGCCCTTGCTCTGTGCCTACACTGCACACACATATGCAACATATAGACAGATATTCCTTATGCCATAGTTCCTCAGAGTACAAAGGCTAGAGGGGCTTAGTTGTGCTTCTTCTGGTCTCAGTTCAGCCAGGTTTTCTTGGCAGGAAATTTGCAGGCAACTTCTCACAGAAGAAGATGTAGCCTGAGGAGAAACGTGGATCTTGGCTTGTTTGCTGGCTCCAGGGGAAAGGCAGCACAGGTGCATGGGAAAATGCAAGGGCAAAGGCCCTGAGCACAGCAGAAAGTATTTAATGATCACCAAGTTTAATGAATTATTGCGAAGCTGATAACACCTGAGAAGACAAATGCTAATAGTGGTGTTGAGCGTGCAGTCTCTCAAGTAGGGTTCCTTAGGATGTCAACACCTGTCTGACGGGCAAAGGGAAGAGAAATGCCTTCATCTTTCAACAGCTGGGCTCCCAATAACTGTCTGTACAAGCACCAAAGCTGAATCAAACTGCATTTTTCTGTCTGCTCTCTGTGTTTCTACTGCAGATTGTGCTGACTAGGAAATGAGAAACACATGGGAGGAGTTCACCCCCTTGGCTTCATCACATATATCTGTTTTCCTGAAAGATTTAGAGTTAACTTGGCACGAACAATTTTAGCAGTCCTCCATGCAAGGGCTTTTCTGTGACTTGCAATCTGTGAAGGGGGAGAGTGACTGCAAAGATAATGATCTGTCTGAAACGGCTGATTAGTTTCTGGAAATTATCTGAAAATTTGGTTAATAGGCAAGTTTTCACTGTCATCTGTTGTCATTAATGATAGTAATAAACCCTAGTGTAAAACATGGTAAGCAGCTCTATTCCTGGTTTTTTACTTTGGAAGATACCTAATCCTAGACTTCTGCATAGAGAATAAGTCTGTAATTAAGTCTCTGAAATGTAGAAATTTGAAGTCTCCAATGACTCGGTTTAGACAGCGCAAGGAACCTGGGACAGTGTTCAGAGGAGCTGGCTCTTATTTGCTGTGAGTTACAATTATTTCTCTGTGGTCTAGGACTTCCCCCAAGTTGGGAATGTCATTTTTTTGCTGCCGTGAATGTGGAAAATCTTGCAGCCCCTTGACTGACGATCCTTGCTCACCTGAGCCCCTTTATCCCCTTGATGATTTTCAGGTTCTCCTTTGAGGTCACTCTTCAGGTTATTGTGTGTCTTCTGGGCTTCTGCTTTTACATCTGTTCATGCTTTTCCCAGGAAAACCTAGTGTTTTCATGTGGTGTTAGATGTTATTCAGAAGCTGCCTTTTTTAAAATTTTATTTTATTTTTTGTTTTTTAATTCTTATTCTTTCTCTATGCTGTATAAGGGACTAGATGATCTGGAAACTTACTCTTAACTACACTTCCAGAAATTGCTTGGGAATCTGCACTCTTTTGCCCATCTTCTCTCTCAGCTGCTGTTTCTTAAGGATCTTTACCAGAGAAGCATAGTTGCAGGAAGAAGAGTGAATGTTTGAGTCACTTTTTGTTTCTGGAATGAACTCTAACCTAAACCTTTTCAAAAATACGAGTGCTGTATTTCCTGGACCTGCAGCTCTTCCATTTGAAATACCTGACTTTGTATTTGTCTTTTCGTATTTGGGTGTGTTGTAATAAATTGAGCTGGCTGAAATGTCTTCCTTACACTACAATAGTAAATTCTTTGATTAGGTGTTTTTAAATTATATTCAGTATCTGATAATTTTTGCAGGTTAAGTAAGCATTGTGTCTCCTACCTATTGCATTAGGAGATTCAAGTAGTAGTTTTTATACTAAAGTGCCATGGTAAAACATAAATACCAAAGCAAGTAAACTAAATTTCAAAACAAAATTAAAGTCTCATAGCTAATGACAAAAAGTACCTTTAGGCTTCTTAGTGGAGACTCTAGAATAACATGAGTTAACAAAAAGCTATTTTGCCTATGCACCTTTCCCTGACAAGTTTGTTTATAGACACTTTTAACTGTAATGCCTCTCATGCTGGTTTACTGCATTAAAAAAATTGCCATAATTTGTTTTGCTCATGCTTCCAGGGCTCCACTAGCCACTACTGAATATTGCTCTACATCTTTGCTTACGTTTGGTTTCAGTATTTCCTTTGAGGTAATTTGCTTTTCACAGACTCTATGAAGCCCTTCAGGGTGTCAACCTGAGCTCTTTTACTCTCTGTGCAATCTAGTCACACCTTTCATTCTCCAAAGGTCCAGCAGATAGTAGCTTGCTTGTCTCACCCGTTCATAAATTTATGCAGACTGGGCAGCTGCTACTTCATCCCTGAAAGTCCCTGCCCAAAGATGCCAGAGATACTGCTGCCCTTTCACTCTGTAAATCAGAACTGAAAGCTTCTTTCCCACAGGACTCTCATCTGTCAGCTGGCTGCTGCATGCCGAGCTATTCTATTGTGGATCATTTGGAAAGCATCTCTTGGCCCTGCTCTTTGGAGGGACTGAGAGCCCCCCTTGTCCATGAACTCCGTTGGGGGGTGAAATGGCTTTGCAGGGTAGAGCCTGTGCATGTCACAGGCTGAGATGCCCTGTGCTGCAAGGGGTGGCAGGTTTCCCACTGACCTGAGGAGGAGCAGGACTAAGTTGTTCTGCTGCCTTTTGCTTAAAAAACCGAGGGTCATTTGTGATCAGGATGTTTTAAGAAAAAATATCTATTAAAGGAAAAATGTGTTCCATTTCTGGGCACAGGTGACAAGATAATGTAGTCCAGGAGTTTGATTAAAATAGCTTTTCTATTTTTATGGCAATTCCTTTAAAAGAATGTTTGACTTTTGTGTGGGTGATAAAATTCTGAAAACTTCTCAGGACAGCACTTGGGTTTTGTTTTCCTTATGATAGCACAATAACTGTCATGCTCATAGCTTTTAAAGTATTGCCACTCTGAAATAAACCTAATGGAATAAATACATTCATTTGGTTAAGACATATTTTTGAGAACTGAAGTTTTACTCATTAAATAGAAAACCTGATGCAAACTGACCTGTAACTCTCAATTGATTCCAAGCTGTTGGAAGTCCAACCATTACGTTTCCAGTGACAATGTGAATTGCTGAATGTTCTGAACTTAAGTTCCAGTATGATGCATGCACTCATACACGTGGCCCCCATCTCTAAAATGTACAGGAGTGCAGATAGGAGCCTGGTAATGCCACAGGAGTTGCAGGATGGATTTTGTGGAGAGGTGTAGTTCCCAGTCCAGTGAGTTTGTTTATTCCTTCTGCAGCAAGTCAAAACAGTTTTGGTAACACTGTCAGCATGCCACTACTGCTGGTGACAGCAGGAGTAAACACCACCTGAAGGGCATGAAAGAGACTGCCATCCCCACTGCTGTGGGAGGCAGGACTCTCTGTTCCCTGTGCAGGCTGAGCACTGGAGTTCTCATCCTGAGCTGGGTTTCTCTTACTATATGAAGAAATAGGAAGGAGATAAGCTAGACAATATAGCTGCTGTTAGGAGATTGTCTACTTGTATGTATTTAATTAACAATATTTTTTGTGTGTTTGAAGAGAGAACTCGTTCACTTTTAGGAGTTACCAGTCAGACCTTGAATGCTAGCCCTGGAAAGTGTGCTAGAGAAATGAGTTCCTGATTATCTGCTGTGGTCATTAGGCCTTGGTTCACACCAAGCTTTCTTGCCAGAAAAGTTCTGTTTCAAAAATGCATTAGCTTAGATTATTTTTTGAGCAGAAATCTTACCTTCTGGTGGGTTTGAAATATTATACCACCAGCAAGCATAATATTGTAATCAATCATTTTACATTGTGTTGAAATATTCTTGAAGGAAGGGAGAAATGAAAAGTAAAAAGAAGCTCCATTTAGATATGAACAGTGTTCACATCTGCGTTTTGATCAACTCCATATAAAGAAAGAAGACTTCTGCAGACAACCAGTGACATGTATTGACTCTAGATGCTGAAAACAGCTACTTCTGAATGCAGCTACTTCTGAATTAATTATTTCATATAAATTACTGGCCTTTTCCTTTTCATTTACCAGAGGTACAGTCATCACTTAGTATATAGGATATTGAATTACTGTGACCAATTTTCAGTCCGATGTGATCATTTATGCCATACAAAAATTTGAGTTAGTTTTGTAGTGAGAGATTTCCACTTTGATTTGCAACTATCTTGGAGTAAATTCTTATCTGCACCTGAAGCTTGATATGCTTGGACATGCCTTACAGAGAGTGACTTGTGTGCTTGGTTTCCTACCCATGGCCGGGGAAACTGGTCTTTGAAAATCTCGCTCTTAATTAAATGCAGGTACAATTTGAATTTTGTCTCTTCAAACTGTCCCATTATGTGTGCAGGAATTTATTTTTTTTTTTAACTTTCATATGCCAAAAGCACTGAAAGGTATGCTGAGTTTTGCAACATGGTACAAATGCTGCAGGTGAATACAGATGGAGAGGAAAAAAGGAGAGGACAAACAAGTGGAGAGAACAGTACCATGGCTGTAAATACCATGGTCATTCTGTTTCAGTCCCCTTGGCATGAGTAAAGCCAGCCCTGGAGCAGCTTGTCTGGAAGGAGAGAGGCAAATGGCTGAGAAAGGGCAGTATATCTGGAAGGGGTGTGAGGTGCGACTAGAGCACAGGGCCAAACTGGGTTGGGCAGGCATTTTCCAGCCTAGCCACAAAAGTGTTAGTGTGGCTTATGGATCCATTCTACTACAGTTTTTTTATATTTGTGTTTTTGCTCCTGAGCCAATGACTTTGGAGGGAAAAGCAAAACTACATTTGAATGTTTCCTATGAGACCCCGGGACATGTCGTCCCTGTTACTGTGGGAGTAAGGGGTGTTGCTGTGGACAGCCACTAGAACTTTTATTTCTTCCCTCTCTTACGTGCCCAACCTTGGTGCTGCTGAGAGGATGGCTACAGTGGTAAATAGCCCAGGATAGTTCCTAAAGAGGAATATGGGCAAGGGAGGCGTGCTGAAGTGAGCAGTCAGTGTGGTTTTCACCACCCTGGTGGCTGTGAAATTAAGCTCTGTGAGGTGAGTGCTCCCGGACAAGGTTGCAACATCCCTGTACCAGAGGATATTAATCTAAATTCTACTTTGCTTTCATGTAAACTATTCCCCTCTGGAGCAGCTTGCACTGCTGCAGCTACACATTCTGTTTCACAGACCCCAGACCGTCAAGCAACCTCACACAAGCATGCGTTGAGTTCATCTGATTGAGCTACATGTGTTTACTTTGTTATAGGTCAACCACTTGAGCCTACCCTCAAGATGAACTTAATGTTTGCAGAGGAAGGGCAGCAGCTATGTAATACTGGAACAGGCAGAAAACAGAACCATAGCTTTGAACAATGGGAGAAATGCTGTGCATCTTAACTAAGTATTTTATTGCATGTCAGGATATACACCCACATATAAAAGTTACCACACTCTTCTATAGCATTTGACCAGAATATGGAAAACTGGTAGGTAAAATAGAAATTTCTCAGTGCCAATTTCATGCAAAACTTGAAAAGAGATATATGCTAAGAAGCATGAATCTGGTGAATATTAAAAAGGTGGAGCAAAGCACAAACAAGCGTTATTCTTCTCCCAGTGACTATGGCTAAGCTTTCCACAGGCTTGACTGCTTTACCTGCAGGGGCTGATTGTGACCATGAGCCAGGGACTGAGTGGAGGCAAACCTTTCTTGGCAATAAACCTCACTGAAAATGCAAATAAAATTTATTATGTATCTTAATTAAATTCAGGGTAACTGTAAGACTCTTTTGATGTTTGTTTTTAATGCCAGAAGAACAGTAGTAAGAGCTCTGGTATGACTTAAGACATTGTACACAAAAAACCTTAATAAAACTCTGGTCTTAATAACACAGATCAATTTGTTCTAAAATGTTGCTGTTTTTACTTGAGGAGAAAGTGTCTGTTTAATTAAGCCTTTCTGCTCATTTTCATCTCAAGGGATTCTAAATGGAGGAGCCAAAATGAGCCGTTACATTGACTAGTTTTCTCGTAATTAAAATCACAGAACTTACTAGTGCAAACAGACATTCAAGCTCTTTCTATAAAAACTAGCACAAGGATAAACACTGCTCTCTCTGGTAGCTTTTATTATTTGCATCCTAGCTTTACAAGTAAGAAAATGAGAATTTGAAAAACAAGCACTAAAGACTGAAAAGAGCTCATTCAAGCAGCCCTAAGAAACCAGTATAGATGAAAATTTCCACTCCTCCTAGGCCTTGGGCTATCTTTGAGTGAAAAAAAATCAAGTGTAAGATGTTAGGAACATACTTCTTGGTACTTTCAGCACAGGGTGCTTCACGGACTTTCTACCCTTCACTAGTCCCTAACATTTGAAAATAATTTGGTAGGTGACCTGTCACGGTGTCCTCCCATTCCACACAACCCTAGTTCCTTTTGTCAAGTGGCTGGAGAAGTGTGGTGGAATTCCAGAGCTGTGGTGAGGGTATGGGGTATGTGGTGAGAGTATGGAGAGTATGCTCCCCGTGCAGCTCCTGCTGGGTTTGGCAGAGGGCAGCTCTTCCTGTGATGGATGTGGGAAAGCAGCCCTGGTGCTGGTGAGAGCTCCTGTTCTGAAATGCTGCAGGGATAAGGCTGGCATTGTGTCTTGCTGGCCGGACAGTGGAGTGCAGCCTATGTGTAACTTTTAGTCAACACAGGCACGCACAGATAATAGACTGTTTCAGCTGCCTCTGGGAACTTCTGTTAGAATCTGCCAGAAGATTCTTTCTGTGGTTTAAACTCTGACATATGAGGAACGCCAATACTTTATATAGACAAAATGTCAGTTATGTGCCCTCGGGCAGCAAGCTAAAAATGATATTACCCTGTTGATGGATCTCGGTTTGGATAGTTTCAGCTACAGTAAGTTTCTTGATTTAAACTCTGAAGATGGCTGTGCCGCTCAGCTAAAATAAAAATTGTGGGATGTCATTGGTTTTCCACTGATTTCAAAGTGCTTTGAATAAATCAGCAGGGAGAAAAATAATTTTCTTATAGGGAATATTGCCCAGTGCAACAGTAATGGGCAGCCACCGTGCCTTACATAATGCAGTGGGATGAATGAGCTGCTACCCAAACTCTGCTGACCTACAGTCTGATGGTGCTCCAGTGACTTCAGTGGCATTCTATTGTGCAGTGTTAGAGTCTGCTATGGATAGTGACCCTGCAGTGTAAAAGCCCTTGAAGTCCATGGCCAGCACTGCAGGAAAATTGCTGCTGCCCTGGGGGAAGTTGTGTGTGAACCACAAGGCAAGGCTGGTGATGCACACCCTGGTGCCACTGCCACAGTAGCATGCCCTGAGACAGGCAGAGTCAACAGAGGACAAAAGCCTCAATAGCAGGAGCCAAATAAGTGCATGCAGCTCATCCAGAAGATGAAATCAATGTGCTGCAGAGAATTGCTGACAATAAACACCAAAAGAAATGCTACATGTAATGTGCCTAATTCTTATTTACAGCAAAGCCAGTTTATATCCCTTGGGTGTTTGCAAATGATCCTCAAAGAGGAGGATTCTGCAAAACTTAGAGCCAGTGTACAGCTGTGTTACTTTACAAATCAGGTTTGGAGCCCAAACCAGTTGTAGCCTGCGGATTTTTAAGTTTCTCATTTAGGCCTTTTTAAAAAATTAGAGCAATACTTTAGTAGCAGCTTTAACTTATGAATTGGAATTTGAGATGGAGGTTAACATTTCTTCAATCACCAGAAGTTTCCTGTGAGAGACAGCTGATGTGCCATAGCTGGAAAAGACCATAAAGTGCCAGCCTCTGTGAAAAACCCTGTCTCCAGTTTTAGTCAAGCTATTGGCATCCAGGGTTGCCTGATTGTTGAATTCTAATGTGAATGGAGAAATAGAAACTCTGGGCCAGATTTTGATCTTACTCATACCATTGTAAATCCAGGCAAATTCTCCTCAAATCAGTGGAGTTATTCCAGGCTTACATAAGCTTAGCCAGTATCAGAATCTGATCCTTTTATTTTTGGGCTACTGGAATTCCCAAAGTAAATAATGTGGACAATTGTTCAAATTCCTGTTATGGAATGAAGAAGTTTTCTAGTAATAACCACATCAGTCAGATCAGGAAAAACGGAAGAGACAGATGGTAGATAATGAACAAGGCTAATGAAAAAAATGAGCTGGGAGGAAAAAAGACCACTCCATGAAAATTTATAATGACATGAGCAAATTCTTTAAGACTGTAGCCTGGGAAACAAAGACAGCCATAAGACCTGTATGAGCTGAAAAAGTAATTTTCTCATGGTATCTCCAGTCTGGGCACCCAGTGCTTGCATGTGTGGCACTCTTGAAGATTTTTTTACCTCATCTCTTCTATCTGCTGGCTGTTGTGTCAGATCTTAGGATTTGATGAATACAAAGAACTGCCAGAGCCTGCATTCTTCCTTCCTTATATCTAAACACAAAGAAATGTAAGATCTTCTCCCTGCAAAATCAGCGTAAGTCACCTTAGTTACTGGGATGTCCCTGGTAAATGCAGTTCTGTCCCTGAACTCTTAACTGTGGGCTTAGTGCAGATGTAACACTTCGATAATTATTGAAAAAGCCATGAATGTATTTTTGTCTTCTACAGAAAAATGTGAAATTGTCTGTCTGCTTCTCTATTCCCTAAAAATAACATTCCTGAAGTTTGCTACTCATTTATGAATCAAGAAAATTATAAAAATATACAGAACAGTATGTTCTAATATATGCTGAGTACAAGACCTAAAATTATATCTTCCAATAGTAAGTTATATTTTGGTTATATCTGTGGTAGTGTAGGATGTATTTGCATAACATTTTTCTTTTAATTTATGCAGAGGATGTAAGTAAATCAGTGTTTCTCATGCTACAAAGCCTTATCCTTCCTGCAGGGGTAAGCAAAGGCCTCTCCCTGGCTTACTGAGAGGTCAGCTGGGTATCTTCTCTTCCTCACAAAATAAAGAGGGTAAAATTAAAACTGTCCAGGGTAGATGGCTTCAGACTGCAGGATCAATGCTACTGCTTTCCTGTGAAGTTCTACACTAGGAACTCCTCCAGAGCAGAGTGCTTTGCCTCTGCCTGCATCTGCTTTGGGGAGGTCATAAGTGAGCATTGATTGATGTGGTGTAATTTCATTGATGCTTTTCCAGATCCCGTTACCACAGAAAATCATTATTTTCTGAATCACTTCCTGCTGTACGCAAAACTCAACTGAATGGAGCAAGGGCTGGAGAAGGAAAACATCAGTGGTTGTACTTTCAAGTGTGATTTCACTTTTATGAAATAATCTGCATACAGTAATAATGTTCCAGGCCTACTCAAAAATCTCTCTAAAGATTGTGGCTGCCCATTGAAGTGTGTACGTGTGGAGAGCGGCTCATGTAAAGTGAGCAAAGCTTGCTTGAATCTTTACAACTTTCCACTTTACAACAAGCTGGAGAAAGAAGTCCCAATCACCAGTGACTCAGGACACTGTCTATTTAGCCTTGAGAAAGACATATTTGCACTCTGATTTGACAAGTGATAGAAGATAGGGATGCAGCTGGCTACGCTGGACTGATACAGAACCCTACTGCTACAAGGATGGCCATAACAGCTATGAGCACCCATCAATGGAGCCATAGGGGGCTGAGGAACCAGCCAACCAGTTTCAGCATCTGTTTCCCACTTGGTACTTATTTTTGCCAAACTATTTTCCTATGAAACAGCCCTAAATTGAATGATTGCTATTATTTCTGAAAGTCAGGCAGACATACCATGTAGAAATACACAGGGTAACAGAACTCTTTTCATGGCCTGAAGGCAAACAGTCTTCCCATGGCAATCACAGCCAGGAATTTTTAAAGTAGCCCCTGGGAAAGGATATGAATCAGAGTTTGGATGACTTTTGGGGTGGTGCGTGAGTGGGACGGGATATACGTAGGCATTTCTACGCAGGAGAACAGTTGTAGCTAGGAGGGGAATAATAATTTCCTCGAGGTAATCTAAGGGCTGTATAGGCAAGGGCAAAAGTGGACAGGCTGAGGGGCTCTTCATCCAACACTGAAGGCATATAAGAAAGGCAGACTTTTTATCAGGGCCTGAAGTGACAGCCCAAGCTCTGATAGTTTTAAACTGGAAGAGGGTAGATTTAGACTGGACATGTGGAAGAGATTTTTTTGCAGTGAGGCTGGTGAGACACTGGCACATGTTACCCAGAGAAAGTGGAGGTGTGAGTGTGGTTCTGCAGAAAATTGTGGATTATGCATTTCTAGAAATTCTAATTATCAGTTAGTAATAGCAAAGGTATGCTCTGATCACCTGTTCCAGAGGGGAGGGTTCAGAGATGGCTTCACAAATTCCTTTCTATTGCTTTGACTGTATTTATTCTAATCACATGTGCTATTTTAAGGTAACTTCCAGCTCAGCAGTTTATAGGAAGCTGCCTGGATTGTATTATCCTTGTCCAAATCCAAGGCATATTTCACACTGCCAGGAGCCTCCAGCAGAGGTACTGTAGAGAGGACAGCTGAGGGCAAAATTAGTGGAAGACCTGATATTTAGGACAATAGATTTTCTTGGGAAGGCAAATAAAGCTAACAGGCTTGATGCTGCCCTGTGCCTACAAATTCCTGCAAAAACCTTGCATGGGGAGCAAGGTTAATCTCTTTAGTTTCTACAGGCTAAATTTCAGACTAAAATCTTCATGTTCCCTTTTGTGACAAGTTCCAGAGAATTTAAGCTGTGATATATATACATACACACACACACACACACACACACACACACACACACACACACACACAAATACACACACAGATATGTATATACAGGTAAATCTGGGAGAGCAGACTGCTAGACATTTCTCTCAAAGATTGACTTGTTGAAGTCTATAATTTCTGTGGGGAGGCAGAAGGAAACAGATTAGTCTTCACGCAACAGAAATGTAGGGAGGAAGCCTTTGCTGGCCTTGAGATTGTGATCTAGACATAAACAGTAATTTGCTTCAGCACTAAAATGTATATCCAACTGAAATTTGATTTTACTGCTGCAGGCAAGAATTTGCTCATATGATTTGTAACTACCTACATAACCACCTCTTTTAACTTCCTGTTTAAGGATTTATGAGGATTTATTTCCTGTCCTCTCAGTTTGACATTCTAACCAAAATAGCCATTTAATTCCAATGTTCCTGCTAATTTGTCTATTTGCTGTGGTTTTAACCTTCGTTTGACTGGGTTTTAGGGCTCATTTGGATTAATATTAATAACTATTTAATCTTAGTGGCACTGAAGCTCTGAGATCACTGAGAATTACCTCTCCTTCAAATCTGAAGAATAGGATAATCAGCCTGATTAAAATTATTAAAGGTTGTGGAAATAACAGTCAGGGAACGTGGTTTAAAAAACTCTTAGGCTTAACCAAGCAGAAAATTTTAAGCTAGTTCCAAGTCCTGTTTGCATATGAAATACCAGAAATAAAACTCCAAACTCTCCAAACTCTTAGAGCCACATATGAACTTGGGAATCACACTTCTTTTGTGATATTCAGAACAGAGATCTACCTTCTTGAGAGTGTATTGAATGGATCCCTTTTGAAGGGACACATCTTTCCCTTGCTAGGTAAGGTTGGATATACATAATATATACATATGTACATAATCTAGGATGGAAATGGTAATTCCTCACTAGTTCCTGCAGGAACAGGCTGCACCAGTGGGATGATGTATCTCTTCTTCTGCTCCTAAAGGCCACTGCATCCTTCAGCTACCCCCAGCTGCTGCCAATACAGCTGTGTCCTCTCCACGTCCTCACCTTCTCTGCAGTCTGGGCTTGGGCTAGACTTTTGCTTCCTGTGCAAAAGCTAAGAGAGCTCATGGTTAGGTGAACTCTGTTCCATCTTGTGTTACCCAATGAGTCTCATAATTCGTCTGAACTCTTAGATTCTGCTATGTTTTCTTTATTCTTGCTTGAGATAATCTTCCTGTAAAATATATTATTTTAGCAAGGAGATGTTTTTTTTCAAAGTGTGGACATTTCTGTGTGTTTAATTATGGGGAGAATAAGACCAGAGAAAGAGCCATATATGTGGACTAGGGAGTATTGAGGTACCCAGGATTTTACTCCTAATCTTTGAGGAAATTTTTCCTACCTACCTTTAACTCATAGCCTTTTATATTTCCTGGACCTAGGCAAAAAATAGTGCTTGAAAGAGAGTGGTCAAGACCTTGGGGCTGATTTGAGCCAATTTAAACACAGATAGAACTGATAACCTCCAAACATCTTGTGGTACTTTGGTGTTTGGACTGTTTGTCACTTAAAAGCTGAAGTTTCCATCTGAAATTAAGGGAAGGTTTTTGCACCTAACCAGGGAGAAGAAAGGGTTATTATTGAAAGCTGTTTTCAGAGCACCTGGTGAACCTAGCACAGCAGAGTCAGCTGCTTGGAAATCTTTAAGCAAAGATAATAATTACATGTCTGCAGATGACTCAGGATGCATAAAACTACCTTCTAGCATTGTTACCTAGTTATAACAGTTCTCCACTTTTAAGCCAGTGTTGTCCAAGCACTAGACAGCTGTAGTGGCAGTAGGTGGTCACATTTAGTGTTGGTACTTAGTGCCTTCTGTTACCCAGTGTTAGAGTCCAGCTTCTGTATTGAGTATATTATCCAATGCAGTATAATACAGAGACATAGGGAAAAATACAGAAAATACTGATCCAATGGAGGTGTCAAAGGGACATGCTGTTTGCTATTATTATTTAGTTCACTGAGGACTAAATTGACTGAGGACTAAACTGAGAACTATTATTTAGTTCACTTGGGACTTTCACCAGTAGTACAGGGAAAATACAGAGAGAAGTTATTGTGAGAACATAATAATGTGTTAGCTGCTGCAGGGACATAGCAAAGGAGAGGAATAGGGTGAGAAGGATGGATATCTTTTCTTCTCCTCCATCCTTGTAGAGGTGGCTTTAGCTTTGTGTTCTTCCTTGAGACAAGGTTCAAAAAGCCTAAAATGTTTTTTCTCTGGCCTTTCTGCAGAACGGGAGATTTCATTCTGGGAGTATAACTGAGTAGGATCACTGCATCTGGGATGGGTGTCTGGTCTTTAAAGGAAGAAGAGCTGGGTCCACTGAATGATGCATTAGCTATTTCAGTCTGAAATTTCACCAGTTGCTCATGACCCTTCTCACAATCCTGGAAAGGCATGGGTTATATTCACAAGTCTTGGTTTAAGGCTTATGGGTACGCAGTAGATCTGACATAAGCTGCTCTGCCATGCCTCAGATTTCATAATCACAGAACAGTTGGATTCCTGACTGGCTGCTCTAGGCAGGAATTTTGGGTTCCAGTTTACGCCGGACGTGTCAGAGACGTGCTGGCACTTTGAGACGTTGATTTCATTACTGCCTCACATAAGGATTTCTGGTTCAGTTATTGTGTTTTGTAAGTGATCTATACAGCCCAGGATTAACTTTAATACCCACTAGAGTAATTATCAAAGCATGTGGTATCCTGATGACACACTTATAGCTTCACAAGGACGGGTAGATGCTCTGTTGACTGTAGGCCAGAAAGTTAAAATCCTCAGTCAGTCAGCTGTAAAGAAACTCCCTGTGTCTCCTGTCTTTGAGCATATACATAATTTTCAAGTTTTGACAGTGACCTATTAGGGAAAGCTTGGTAGAAACACAATTGGGGGTTTAGCCATAAAGCAGGCACTGTATCCATAATGCAAACCTTTCATCTTTCCACCAGTCCAATCAGGAGAATTTGAGACTTTTGTGTAGTCTTCAGTGTTGTTTTCACAGAATTCAAACAGAAAACCCTGGACTTCAGTAACAGGAGGGCCAGGTCCACGTGTTTGAGGAAATTCATGGTCACTGAATCAAGGGAATCAAATGCCTTGTTCAGCTCCTTGGAGCTGCTGCTCATGAAGGGAAAGAGCAGTCCTACACGGGAGAGTGTGCAGGAGGGGGAGACAGCCTCACAGAGCTACTTAGGGCCAGTGCTGTGATGATACTTCATCAAAGTGGCTGGGTGTCTGGGAGAAACCAGCACCTTTAGAAACTTCCTGCTGGATAAAAACCAACACATTCTGCATGAGCTTTGCAGGGAGATATGATAGAAGTATATGAACATGTGCCCTTTATGAGCCTTCCATGCACCTCAGCCCTTGTGTTGGCTCCTACCAGAGGCTTTCCAACTTTTTAACTTTTGCTTGTTGTGGGTCACAACAACTTCATGCAACACTTAAGGTTTGGGGCAGAGCAGTTGGAAGGCAGCCTGTTGGAAAAGGACCTGGGAATGCTGGTTGACAGTGATTTAGCATGAGCCAGAGTGTGCCCAGGTGGCCAAGAAGGCCAATGGCATCCTGGCCTGGATCAGCAATGGTGTGGCCAGCAGGGCCAGGGCAGGGATTGTCCCTCTGTGCTCAGTATTGGTGAGGCCACACCTCAAATCCTGTGTCCAGTTCTGGGCCCCTTGCTGCAAGAAAGACACTGAGGTGCTGGAGTGAGTCCAGAGAAGGAGAATAGAACTGAAGAAGGGTCTGGAGGACAAGTCTGGTGGAGAGCAGCTGAGGGAGCTGGGAGTGTTTATCCTGGAGGAGAGAGACTCAGGGGAGTCCTTATCACTCTCTACCTGAAAGGAGGATATTGTGAGATGTGGGGTCAGTCTCTCTTTCCAGATAACAAAGGGTGGGCCAAGAGAAAATAGTCTTAAACTGTACTAGGGGAGGTTTAGATTAGATATTAGGAAAAAATTATTCACTGAAAGGGTGGTCAGACATTGGAACAGGTCAGTGGAATCACCATTCCTGGAGATGTTAAAAAAATATCTAGATAGGGGAAAGTTTAGTGGTTGACCTGGCACTGATAGATGAATTGATCACTTGATCAAGGGAGCTTTTCCAACCTTGATGATTCTGTACTGCGATCTGCAGAAACAAAAGCATTTTGCCATTAAACTTTCGGCATGAAAAGAGAAAGTATCATCGAGCTCATCTAAACACTGTGCTGTCATTTATTCCTTGTCTTCATTTGGGACTTAAGGGTAGATAGAAATTTACTTGTGCCTTGGATCTCCCTCTTAAGTGGTGAGAGGAGGCTTGCTTCTGGCTGTACTGTGGCCTGTGCATATAAACCTGTTTCTTAACGGGTTTGTGGGGGGGTTGTCCCCACTGGTGGCCTGTGAGGGCACGGAGCATAGCTGGCACACCGAGCCACGCTCCCCTGGGAGTTGGGCTGAATGTTTGACAGTAATGGCGATTGATGGCGTGTAAGTAATGCCGAGAGTTAGCAGTGGGGCAAGGTCCAAAACACTTTGGAAACCATTGCCTTGGAACGTGTACTGAAAAATGAGAGCTGTGATTTGTCATTTCCTTCAGAGGAAAACATTTTAGGCAATTCTGACATGAAGCAGTTAGCTATATCAGATACTCGTGAAGATAATCTAGTGTTTGCTATCGTATCTCTCTTCAGCAGATGGTAAAGGCCAGGTACTAATTAAGATGAAGCAGGGAAAAGAAAGAAAGGAAAAAGATTTAGGTTGACAAAATGCTACATTGTGTAATAAATAGCTTGATATTTATTATTTCTGCTAACAATTATGGACTGGAACGGGACCTCTCATAAGGAGTAGATCATGCCTCCATCTGTCTACTGCCGTGCTATTACTCTTGCATTTACAGCAAGTAGTTCTGGGCTTGTTAAAGGCAGAGCATGAAACATGATGGGTAGGACCAGACTTGTTCTTGAGGGTAATGGCTGCTCATGGGGCCGATACATTCATCCATTGGCAACTTTTCTAGGTCCTCATTGGAAAGAGTCCTTTTTCATTTTTTTTTTTTTTTTTTTTCCTAGGAAAACTTCTGCAGCCCTCAACCAGATTTGAAAAATGAAAGCTAAAATGAAGTTCATGAATCAACAGATCAGAGATACCGAGTTTTTGCCAGAGAATATCTAAAAAATGAGCACATGAAGGAAGAATGTAAGTTAGTAATAAATAATCAGAAATATTTTTAGTTGAAGGTTTAATTCAAAGTTCTCTGCAATTTGTCAATACAAAGGCATAAACCCAGTTTTGACTTAACCTTTCACTGCCCTCCCTCTCTCCAGAGGGCAGACTAGGATGAGGTGTGGGTGCAGACCCAAGGCTGTTTTGAGGTGTGTAGATACAATGGTTCTGAGGTGCTGCAGAGCTCTTTGAGTCAAGCTCCCAGAAATGGGACAGTGCAAAATTAGGTTTGAATGCTGTGGGCTGCATTAAAAAAGAGAAATATAAATTAAAGAATCTGCTGAAAATATCTCAGAATCTGCCCTGAAAGGACATATTTTTCCATTGGAACAATTAAGAAATACCCTAAAAGTAAAGTTAAAATCACTTTTTGGTGTTTCTAGTGACCTACGTAACACATATTCACATTTTGGAAAGTATAGAAGCAAATTTTGCTTTATCTCAGTGAAATGCTAGCAGATTTGGCTTGTCATTAAATATACTCTAATTTTCTTGGATCTTGAGCCATGCTTTAAACAGGTTATTCTTCTCTTTAGAAAGGATTTTTTTGTCCTCCTAGCTTCCAGAAAGAAATCTGGTTTTTTAAAAATGGTATTTATGCACATTAATAACTCTTAACATTGACTAGTTTGGGAAAAACTTGATGTACTAAGAAATATTTATCAGATGTTGTGCAGATCTAGATCAAATGAATATTTTCCCTTGTATAATAAATTGGTTTTGTTAGCATAAAATACATGCCTTTATTGCACACAGCTGGTCACCCTTTAGTTGTCCATTTCTGTGGGCAGTTTTGGTAGCCTCTTCAATTTATTCCCGGTAGTTCCAGGCTGGAACACATGGGATTTTTTAAATGGCACAACTATTGGATTATTTTGTGTTGCTCAACTAAGCCATTGAAAATACCATGTGGTCTGTATTGATTAACAAAACACATGATCCCTTAGCTTCCCGTATATCTCAATTTATTTGTCTTGAAACTTTGGCAAAACATACAAGTTGTAATTTCCACAGAGCAGCAGTTAGTTTAGACAGGGAAATCTAGGTCCAGAGCAGCTAGCAGTACTAGCTCTGCAAGGAATTCCTAGCTGGCCATGGTCCTCATGCCCCGCCAGTCTCCTCATAGGCTTTAAAGGTATAAATAGAGAGACACTGGCATATCTCTCTTCCTGCCCTTCCAAGCTTCCAGAAGGCATGACTCCTACTGTGCTTTGTTGCTATAGAAAGGTCTGGCTCAGGGTTTGACAGCTCTAAAGGCTGCATAGGAAAACATGTCTTTGGTAGGGATTAAAAATGACTGTCAGCTTCTCTTCCCCAAAGAGGTCAGAAACCTAATGGCATTGATGGACAAGGCCTCAGTGCCACAAGTGACTTTGGCTGGAGGTCCCAAACAAACTCTGAACACCAGATGTTTTGAGAAAAGACATGTCCTTTCTTCAGTGTTGTTACTGGCAGTCTCCTTCTTCCTGCCCTGTTACTAAGTATGGCATAAAATGCCACATTTTTGAAATGTTAGTAATGCCATGGGATGATAAAATTTTAAACTTATCAGACTAGAATTTCAGAGTATAAGGATTTCTATTTAGACTGACTCCTACTTGAAATTCTGTGTTTTCTTCACTGCAGTTTTTGTCTTATAATTCTTCATCATCTTTCCATGTTGTACGACAGGGCTGGGATCAGTTTTTAGCCAGTAAGGACTTTAACAAAGAAGAAGATGTTTACAAGGAAGAAATCTTTCTTCTGCAGTGTGTAAGGATCCTTTTGAAAACCCTTTCTTTACCACTTCCTTTGCATTTTTTTTTAGACCTTCTCTGGCTTATCTTTGCAGCTTCTCCTCCTCCTCCTGGCACACGTTCTCTTCTTCAACTTCAGGGAACAAGTAATTACTGGTAAAAACTTCTGATATTTTTTCATTTTTTTATAAGAAGGAATAGTCATCTTGTATTAAACCAAATAAACTTTTTGCTATATGAAGACCCCATAGTTTAGTACATCCACTTTTTTTTAGCATATCAACAAGCTGTGAGGTTTCAGTCTTAATTCCTTTTATTCCTGTATGAAAGGTTTCCTCCCTTTTGTAAGGACTCTTGTAGCCAGGGAGCCTTCTGCAATCATAAAAGCCATTGACAGGCTACAATCTGTTTAGTTAAACCCTTCAATGTGTGAAGGGAAATGGATATTGTGAAAGGAAGAGCTTATCCTAATTCTTCAGTTCTACTGACCATCAGAGTAGGCCCTCCTTGTTAAAGAGGCATAGTGTAAAAGTACAGGAGAGAAAATCTGGCTGCACCTGGAGAGTGAACAGGGGGCTAAGACACAATCTCAGCACTTTGCTGTGGTCAGCTCTTGGTTGACATCACTAGCAAAGTAAATTTTAAGGAGGAATTTGAAAGACAACAGTGAGGCATCTTTGTGGTTCCTTCCAGGTAGCTGCTCCCAAGTGCAAGCACCAACATGGTAGAAACAGAAGATATTTGTTTGAAAATCTAGTAGTAGATTATCCCAGTTGGAAATGGGGCCATTGAAATAGGCCCATCTCCTGTGTTTCATTTATTCTTTCAAATACTGGGTGGGAGCTCCCTGGCAAGTTGTGCCAGTGTCTGACCTTGCAAGCGCAGATAGGTATCCATAGTTGATCATATAGAGAACAATGTGCAAGGGATGTAATCTATAAAGATTACAGGAAGGAAGCAGCAGAAACTGCCAATAACCATGGCTGTCTCCCATTTACTTATTTCTGCCTCTATTTTTTCCTCTTTTCTATAGACCTGAAATTACTAAAGGTGATTCCAGGAAACAGGAGACTAGAAATTTTTCTTTTAAAATAGCAAGGCACTCACTATAATTGCATTAGTGTTTTTGGTAAGTACAGGTGTCAAGGGCTTAGTACTTCCTCATTTTGGCAGCATGTTTAGCACATATGTTATCTTGCAGATGTCATTTTCCATCTTGGGGTTTTCTTTTCCTTGTGTGAAAGTGGTGGAATGGCTGTGGTTTCCCGAGTTTCCTGAGGCTTCTTTTCTGAATTTAGGGTTAGAGCTAGTTCATATCAGCATCCAGATGCTTTGCTGGCAACATTTTTTCTATGCATTCTAGGATGGAAAATATAAAAGCCAATTTGTAATCTTATTTGCTGCTTAATCATCCAGTAGGGATAGCCCTGAACAGAATAATACAAATAGAGATTAATAGAGAAAGCAGAAAATATCACCGCCTGGGAAACTGAAAAAGGGGAGAAAGTAACTTCTGTAACGTTTACAGTACTATCAGTGAAACTTCTCAGCTTAACTAGTCTGTATTTTTTGACCAAATAAGACTTCTTATGCCAGTATATAGGAGCCCAAACAAAGTTCCTTATAAAAATAATATGATAAAATAACATATATGATATAATATGATAAAAGTAATTTCAGATTCCCAGCAGTTTGGTGACCCCAGCAAGTGACTTCTTTGTGTTGCCAACAGTAAAACTGCCAACTGGAAGCTTGCCAGCTTACTACTGTGTAAGGGAATGACTTTTTTTCTATTTAATTTTGTTTGATAAATATACATTCAGTTGTTGCCATAATAAAATTCTGTCAAAGTCCCAGTTGTAGGATCTGCTTAATGCAGTCTGTCCTGTGCCACCTGCTGTGCTTGCCTGATGGATGCCATGCTTCCATTCAGGAGTTCTCCCTCGTAACTACAAATGTGTGAACAGAAAAGCTCTTCCAAGTGCTCTTATTTACAGTCGTGGAAAATGGACTGAGATCAACACACAAGGTCATGAAGTGCCTAGGGAAAACAGTAGCACTTATTTCCAGAGACATCACAGTGGCATAGCTTCTTACTCACTCACAAGTTGCATGTGACATTGTCATTTAAAATGCTCTGGTCTAACCAGAGCTGGTTAGCAATTCAAGGTATGTGCCTTTAATGGACCTGAGTTGTTCATGTGCTCTGTAGAGCATAGATTTCAATTGCCTTGAAACAACACAGCATTTGGTAGTTGGTTTCTATTTCATAAAAAGATACACATGCCTGAAAGGGTTGACTAATTGTGTGGTTAAATGGAATGAGAGGAGTAAATAAATGTTATCCCACTGAAGAAAATATAGCAGAAAATCAAGGGTCTAGGTTTTGTGGCTTTAGAAGAATGAATCTTACCCACAAACATAATCACATTGACTTCAATGGGAGTAACAGCACACGTCACTGAATTATTCTTAAAAGAGTAGCAGAATCAGAACCAAAGGGCATACCTGCTAGTTTTGCCTAAGGAGGCATTGTCTAATGCAGCCACAAGAGGGGAAAAAGCCCCTCACTTCCTAGAACCAAAAAACCCCCCTAAAGTTGCTTTATCCTAAATTTGAGTGTTTGGCTGGTTTAGAGAAGCTGTGTGATCACTTGCCATGGTTATATGTCCATGTGGTGGATGCCACACTAGAACATACAGTGGGTCATGCACATAATATCTCAAGCTCTGAGTGCACATAAATGGTAAACATGCTGGACAAAATGGGTGTCTACACAATTCCTAATATGGGAAGAATTTCTTAATGTGAAGGGAGTATCATAGCACCAACACAATTTGAACAGAGCAACATTAAGCCAAATAGTGCTGTAGTAGGGAATCAGTGACTTCTCTGAAATGATGTTCTAGAGGTGTTAGAGCATGACTGGTTCTGGTCTTGGCTGCTGCTGCTCCAGAAAGGCTGTTCCTGCCAGTGGCAGATGTGGGTGTTTCTGGACTGTGGTTTGGGTTGCTGTGGCAGTGATGTGAGGGTGCTGGCTGTGAAAGGAGAGACCCAGCAGTGGCCACCCCTCCTGCTCTCAGATCTGCAGGTACAGACTCAAGGAGCAAAAAACAGGCCATTCTTGTTCTGCTGGAGTCTGTTCTGCCTGTAGCTGGAGCCTGTGCTGCTCACTGCTGCCATAGGTGTGTGAAACAGATGATCAGTACACACAGTATTTTGCACAGCCTGTTCTCTAAGCAGTGCAGCATAACCCTCTGCTGCTGGAGTAAGGTACATCCCTGGCTCTGTGGCAGGCTTATTTGTCTCTCCAGATCTAAGTCAGACAGATGCTTGTTTGCTAAATGGATAAAGTCTCTGTCTGCAAAACTGGGTGTAAAGGATATTGTGAACCAAACAACCTGCCACCACATTCTCCTATACAATGAGTAATGCTTCCTCGGCTGGTCTTGTGTTCAACACTCCTTTCCTCTATGGTATGTGCATTCCTGTTGCTTAGTATCATTTGTTTTTATTTTGGTCTTTCTAGGAGAGGCTGTGTAGAGTTTGGGCCCAATCTGGCTTCCTGTAAAGTCTGAGAAAATATTGGCCTCCAACCAGCAAAGCACTTACGGTCCGATAATGCTCCTATAAAATTCAATGGCAAGGCTCCCACTCATTTCAGTGGTGCAGCCCAAAGTGCTGGGATTACTCACTTGCTTGAAGTTATGTGTGTGCCTGAGAGTTGTTTAGAATCCTAACCAATAAAAGCAGGTCTGAAAACAGGGATTTCCATGGTTATTTCATGGGTTTGATATCAGAAAAGAATGAATTGTGGGACATTTCAGCAATGGAAGCCGGAATTTCTTTTCCAAAACCAGAAAGTTAAAATGAAGTTGGGTTCTCTGAAGAGAAATTAGTGGAAATACTTGCAGTGCTCCAAAGACACAGAACAACCATAGAGTCCTATCTGCTTCACCTGAGAGTGTTGAGCCCCTTTGGCTCCAATGGTATCAAGAAAAGTAATTTTTCATACTTTTTCCAGTTATTATAATGTCTTCTCCCCTCCGCTTAGTCCACAGAACCGATACTTTTTTGGTGTGTTTATCAAAGCATCAGCCCAGCCTCTTGTTCTGTCACAGCTCTCACAGAAGGCCACACAGAACCATAAGCTTTGGCATTCAAGAGGTTGGTGCAAAAGCCTTTCTCTGTGGGAAGTGGAAATATAACAGGCTATGAATTGCTCCAGACCAGAGTCATTAACAGAAAAGTGTGACAAATGACTGACAGAAGCAAATTGTTTCATATTGCTGTTGTTTAAACCCAGCTACATAATATTTTCATAGTGAGGAATGCTGCATACACAGGTGTCAATGGAGTTTTGCCAATTAATTCATCTGAGGTGTGGTTTTACCACAATAGATAAGGCTTCTTCATAACCTGACTTCCATGTATTCTAGTTTATGGGTATTTTATGGTATAGTGTGGCCACATTCATTAAAGAACTCAGTATAAAAGTCTGGTTTTGAGTAATCTAATGCACGAAAATGTGTTATATATACATAAGTGCCTACGTCCTGTACTCATATGCTATGAAAAATTGAAATTTTGGACAGTGATATGACTATGGCATCTAACTGTGGTACATCTGACTCCATAGCTAATGAATGACTGCAGCTGCCACTCAAAGAGAGGTCCTTGACTTCCTGCACTGCTGAAACCCACGCCCATAAAACCTGAGGCCATCAAAAACTAGTGATTTAAAGAAAGTTCAGGATGTTCCAATAGTCATCAGATCTGTTTTAGCAACTGTTCTGCTTTACATTCTGCCCACAGAAAATGCGTATTTATAAAGGAGGAGTGAGAAAGAGCAGCATAAACAAATATGCCTAATCTTTAATAATAGTACTGCCAAAAATAGAAATCTACCAATTAAAGTGTAGAAAAAAAAGTTGCAGATTTGATGCCATCATTCACTTGTATAATACCACCCCTACAATCTGAATATACACTCTGCTTTTTCAATGGAAATGCTGAACTTCAGCCCTTGGAAATGTAGCCTCAATCAGCTATGAAGTAACACACCCCAGTGAGCTGGCAAGCAGGATCTCATGGCTTTGGATCCTAGCTGTATTTCTGTTTTGCTGCCTGACCTTGGGTGTGCCTGCTGAGAGGAGAAGCGGTGGGTTTGGCTGCACCAGCTCGTCCTCCTTTATTTCCTTAGTGTTTCCTCATCTGTTAGGATATAACAGAACTTGGAGGAAGCCATGGGGCTTCCCCATCCCAGGGCTCTTCAAGGCAGAGAAAAGCCCCACACATAAATTACGTGTGCTAATACACTGTTCATCCCACACTCCCCATGATGCCCATAATCACCCAGCGGGGCTCACTGTGTGTTTCAAATGAACATGAGCCACCCGAGCCCAAATCAGCCTGTCCGGTCGCTTTGCACTCTCTCAGTATTGACACCCAACCCATCGTGCTGCATGACAGTGAACAGCTGGCAGAATAAATCAGGGATCTTGGATATGACAGGAACTCACTTGACCTTACTTGACTTGACCTATAATATCTTGTTGGCGCTGGAGGAGAGTAGGCTTTCTCTAGTAAAGTAATCATATCCTCTCCAATTTTTCTTCATCCTATCCAGAGCACACTGTTGTGTGTGCATGGAGTGAGGGGATTTGGGAGGGAGGAAATACCTTTTCCCTCTTGAAGATTATTAGGAAACTGCAGTATAAATCTTTATTCAGTAGAAAGTATTTTCTATGAATAATGTCAATAGAAAAAAACTTGTATAAACTGACTTGGAAGGAGAGTCAGAAAAGTCCTATGCTTTATGACTGAGTGTGACCATTATTTTGTACTGAAGAGATTGGAGAGGTGTAAATTAAAGTGTCATTAATTCCACAAATAAGTGCAAAGTATTAAATTTGCTAAGATGAAAATAAGAAAAATAATGTACTGGGAGAGGATAAAAAACATCACAATTTTCTCAAAATTGTGCAGTCCACTCTGTGTGTTGGAAATCTGACTCAAAACCTAAAGACATATGAGGCCTTTGCTCATATAAACTCCCCTGTGCCAGAATGGAAGTTGTTGGGAGACTTGATGAGCTAGAGCATCAGGCATCTATTTCTGCACCTTCAACAGGCAGATATCAGATAGATGAAAGGGATGCTAATAAATGCTGCTCAGATAGTATTCTTGTAGATGAAAAAAAATAGTTTAGGTTCATTACAGGTGATTTGTGTTTTCCCACACTGATTTGCTCTGTTTTAAGTAAAGTTATTACATTTGCAATAGGACCAATAATAAGTATGGATTAGGTGATGAGGTGTGTTCAGCATTCTAGGCCCTGGACAACATAAAATCTTACCTAACAAAATACATGTTTCACTTTAGCCATTGCAATTCTTCAAAATCTATTCTGACTGAGACATTAAATATTTAATTTCTTTTAATGGAAACTATAATGAATGCTAAAAGAATTTAGTAATAATATAGCCAGAAATATACTTTTCCCACCCTGATTCACAGTGAATTTTTAAATAATATATACCATTAATCCTCACATTGAAATTTCTTATTGAGATTCATGACCTAATGGACTTCAATTCCAAATATTTGAAATTACAGTATTTATATATTTTATATGTAAAACTTAGTATATATAAAGTTTTGTATTCTGCCTTTGTTTATAAGCTTTGTATGCTCGCAGTCATGCAACATGTTTTCCTTTGTATTATGTATGTTCTGATGTATTATCTATTTGCTATTTAGTATTCTTGTCAACATATATGATCATTTGACATACAATATTTAATTTTGAGTTGCACAAGTGCCTACATTTTCTGGAAATAAGATGCAGGGTCAAGGTACGTCAACAGAAGCTCTGTCCTCATTTATTTGAAGTGAGTCTTACCTGCACAAGAGTGATTTTAACAAAGTAGCCATGCTGTCCTGAGAAATTCAACCCTACTTTTAAAGAATCAATTATTTAGTTTCACTCAGAGTGAGAGAAATATTGTGACTTTGGTAACAGTCATGTGCACAGAAACATTGTCTGTTATGTTACCTTGTCTAGAACTTCTGGAGGTAAATGCAATATTCATTAAATAGATTACATCACAGTTACAACGAGAGCTTACAGTTCCAGGTATCTGATTTTCTTTCAGATGCTAATTCAACAGCTCTGCTTTCTGTAATTTTTTTTTTTTTTAGTTGATTTTTGGCTTAAGGAATTCAGGTTTCATCCTAGGATATCAGTTTGGTAAAGACAATGATAGACTCAAATGAGTTTTCTACTGGCAAGTTTCCTCAAGCTTCAGTGAAGCTATGCTTGTTTATGTGCACTGCAAATTTGGCTCAGTGCCTGGAAATGTGATAAAAGTTATCTACCTGCTCCTATTTTTTTCAGATAGAGACATCCTGTGTGTATCTTGGCTTTCTTCTTTCATTCCATTTCAGTCAAAGAGGCTTTCAGATAAGGAAAGTCTAGCAGACATGAGTAGTGGAAAGGATAAAACTGATAGGACTTTAGCAGGAAGCTGCTTAGCAAGGAGGACTTGGATATTTTTCATAATGGTGTGAGGACTGAGCAGTGGCAAAAGTGGCTCTTCTATTCTGGAAGAAGTGTTGAAGTATCTGGTCGTAACTGTTTCATTTGCTCCATTTTTATAAGCTTGTTTTGGAAAGACATATTTTCACTTTTATGCCATTTCATGGAAAACCAGCAAACCTTTGTCTCCTGGAAGCACCATCTCTTTCCCCAGGCCGTAGTGCCACATGTTGGTGGCAGGGAGCACTCTCTAGATGGCTGCTCTGCCTAAAACCTTATTGTGTCCATGGCTCAGCAGTGTCTCTTCAATGTCCTCCCAAGTTTTCAGGATTTCCCCAGCATTTTCCCTTTGGGTTTGCTTTTGCAAATTGAACAAGGATATCTTTCTTCACATTCTACCCCTGGTTTNTTTTCATTTTTCTTTTTTTTTTTTTTTTTTTTCTTTCTCTTTTTAATAGCAAGGGATTGCAGTACCTCTCTCTGGGAAGTAAGACTCTTGATTTGCAAGTGGCATGGGGTTGGGGGGTGTGTGCTTTCTCCTGCCACATGTCAGGGAACATATTTTGCAAAATTCCATTTCAACACAATCTACTTTGGAATTATGCATTTGAGGTTTGTGTGGAACTTTTTGAACTACTCATTTATAGCAATACTGCAGGGTGTAAATCATCACTAACTTTCCAGATATTTTTTCCAGTGAAGCAACACTTAAAAATTTAAAGTAGTATTTTCAGATGGAAAAAGCTCATGCCTTAAGTTTTTAAAAGTCAAATTTTATTTTGAATTATTCAGGTCTAATAGGAGTTCTTATTTTCTGCCATGTAATCTGAATCTCAGTATTTTCCTTCTGAGCCTAAATATAATTATCTGTTATATTATACCAACTTCAGCTGATTTCACAATAGGGTATTTGGGTGCAGGTGCTCAAAGCAAACATAAAAACCAGAAATATGATGTCACCACACACACATGTTAGAGTTACATATCAGAGCAGTATTTTACCACTAATGTCTGTGGACATCAATTCTGGACATGTAGTTCACATTTTGCAAAAACATTACCCTGTCCTTTTATTATTTCATATTCAGAGATAATATTGACAAAAATGAATTCAACTGCTAAAAGAAACATTTCATGAGAAGTTATATGTTTTAAGGACATACATTTAACATCAAATATCACTACTAAATATGTCTTTCTTTTTAACTCAGATCTTATGACAAGTTAGCTTTAACTCAACCCTGTTACACATCATAAAATATATTCCTCTTTAAGGACAATGACAGTTACTGCACAGGTGTGCGTGTGTGTTGTGAACAAAAGGGAAAATTGTACAATTGGCAAGAGAGAATTGAAAAGGATCACAATGTATTTGGATGAATTGTCCCAAATCATCAATAAATACTATCCTTTTATGCAAAAAAAATCAGAGAGCATGCATTTGATTTCAAGCAGGTGAAACCTGTGTTACAGGTAGAGAGCTCTTTGCAAGGATGGTATATCTGATATCCATGAGAGTAAACAAAAGCCTGCAGTAGTCTTGGATGATATCAGGGGACGGGTGGCCACAAGAAGTCAGTCCTTGTGAAGTGCTAAAACTCCATCCATATTCATTGTACACACCCAAAGGGCTAAGTTCTGCTGCTAGAGTCACATAAATGTTGGGGTTGCCAAGGTAAGGGTAAGCAATGGAAGTCTGATTCACATTGTCCAAGACACATGGAGCAAAGCAGCTTTGCTGGGAGGCAGAAGATGGTCCCTCAGCTCTCTGGTCCCTCCTCTGCCACCCTGCTACCAGCACCAGGGGACGACATGGGCACGAGTGCCAACACTGCTCAAGCATCCTGCCTGGGTTTTAGAAAGAAAACAGAAGCCTGAGGAGAGCTGCCTGCTGGTGGGAGGGAGCAGGGTTAGGCTCTATTTGGAGCTCTGACATGGGCGGATGCCGCAACCCTGGAGAGGGTACAAGAATTCGGGCCGTGCTCCTGCAATTAACATTTCCAGCTCCAAGTGGCTCCCGCTCTACATGTGCTTTCTTGGATGGCCCTTCGGAGAGGTCTAACTCTGCATGTGCTCAATGAAGGGAGGCTTAGCACCCAGCTCTGGGTTTTGAATTTCACAGAAGGAGCCAGATGCTAAGAGGCCAGGTATTTGGTGCCTGATCTGTGGGGGTTAACTCTCTTATTGGGTTTACCTACAATAATTTGACCTCGAGGATCACAGCTCCAATTAGATGGCGTAGGAAATGGAAAACTGCGCAATTCCATCGCATGCATTTTAAAATAGTTATGTATATAGGTCCATAGAAATTCTTTGTGCAGGCATACATGGAGATTCCTGTGATAAGCCCTCAGTAAGCTGTATACATCAAGCAAAAGGTTTTGGTTCAGAATGCCACAGGCAAATTTAAGGGTATGCTGCAACCTCCTCTTCACTGCTGGAAGTATTTTCTTCATTTGCCCCTAATTCTGAACCGACTAAGAACTATGTTGCAGAGTGGAGAAGTAAATGCTGCTTAAATTAGCTCCCTTTTAAAACTTCGCTAATGAGTTTTGCGTTGTGATTATCTGCTCCTTTATATTCTGAAAATGAAATTAATGAGACTTCTTCCCAAGAGCTGAGGATTGGGCTGACAGAATGTGACTTTAATAGGGGGGAAAGAACAGCAAAATCTTCACATCACCACGTGGCTTTCTGCTCATCCACCCACACCTGGAGGCAACTGTAGAAATGAAAGTCTGTCAAATTGCTCCTCATTTCTGCACTTGGCAGAGTGCTGTTTCTTCTCTGCTGCTGGGGCTGCTAGTTCTGGTTTTCTATAAGCCCCCTCACAAAGTGAAGGGAGATTGTGGCCTAAGGCCTTTTCCAAGGTTGATAGGAAACAGAAATAAAATTCCTGCTCCACAGCTGGGAGGAAGAGAGATGTGGGTTTTGCTGCAGGAAACCCACATCCACAGGAAGAATGGAAGTCCCATTCCCACTAGGAAGGCAAATAGCCGTGTGGTGGCTTTTTAACACTCTTTGTGGCATTAGAAAAATGTCCCACTGATAACTTTCCCATGTAAGAACCCCTCACTGGTGCGGGTAGAGTGCCTGAACACTCTCTGGGGCCTGCAGTTAGACAGGTCTAGGTCACCTGAGGCCACTTAGTGACCACCCATCCAGGGCACCAAGGAATGCACAGCCTGCCCCAGAGTGTCCTTGACTGGACACAGGAGACACACACAGGCTGGGTGGGGCTGCACAGGCCCTCCCGTCACCATCACCACACTGAGCTCTGCAAACCACTCCCTGACACCATGTGCTGGGCTGGGATGTGTGGTACTGGCAAATGTGCGGGGCTCCGTGCCAGGCACAGGGCCAGGCACAAGCTGATCTGGGCTATAGCACAGCAAAAGTATAAGGTTGTCCTGTGGAGAGACACCTTGGAACAGCTGCAGATCCCCTAGTATCAATGCAGACCTGGGGAAGGATGTTTAAAGAGCAGCCCTGAGAAGATGGATTTGGGGCTACTGGTTGATGAGAGGCTGGATAAGAACTTGCTGCCTAGAAAGCCAAACCTGTCCTGGGCTGCATCCAGAGCAGCGTTGAGGGAGCTGATTCTCCCATTCTGACCTGCCCTTGTGAGACCCCAGCTGGAGCACTGCATTGAGGTCTGGTGTACCCAACACAGTGTCCTGTTGCAGTGAGTCCAGAGGCTACTAAAGATGATCAGGGGGCTGCAGCACCTCTCCTATGAGGACAGGCTGAGAGCATGGAGATTGCTCAGCCTGGAGAAGATTCTGGGGAGAACAGACAGCGCTTTCCAGTACTTGAAGGGGGCCGATAAGAAAGACAAGGACAATTTTCAGCAGGGCCTGTTGTGTTAGGGCAAGAGGTAATGGCTTTAAACTGATGGATGGTCAATTTAGATGAGCTATTTGTTAGAAGACTTTTGCAATGAGAGTCATAAAATCTGACACAGCTGGCCCACATATACGGTGGATGTCCTGTCCCTGGAAAAATGTCCTTTCTCACTTGTGGTGTTGATAAGGGTACACCCTGCTTGGGCACTTCATGCTCAATGCAAAATCTGCTGCTCAGGTTGTATTAGGCAGTTCTGGTGGGACTTTTGGGCAATTTTTTTCTAGGCTTTTGAGAAGTCCAGAGGTGAAAGAGGGAATTTGAGTTCCCAACAATGCTTGGTGGTTAGACAGGACCTTCACAACCTTTTCAACAGGGAACACAGAAGTTTTCTGACTAAGAGATTTGACTTGACAAATGTAGACGTTACCATTATTGTTTCTACTTCCAAACTTAGAAATGATGCAAATTTGCAACATGTATTTTTCAAGGCAAGATGTTATGAAATTACTTAAGTGAGTCACAAGTTTTGCTTAATGTAAAATGTAAAGCAGTATTTAGTTAAATGTTTGAAATGTACTGTGATTAAGGTCTGCTAGAAAAAATTTTAAGGCTTGTAGATGAGATAAAGTGGAGAGGATGGGAGTCTCAGTTTGTGACCTTCCAACCCCAGACAAAGGAGGAATACGAGAGGCTGTGTCGGACTGGGGAGCAATGAACTGTCTGATTTGTTTTGTTAGCCAGGTCACCTAGGTCTCATTAGCAGAACTCTGGGACTATAAAAGGCCTGTATGTCTTTTTGAGCCAAAGATATAAGTCTGCGAGACAGGACTCCAGCTAGGGGCATGTCATACCAAAATGTAACAGCATTACAATATATTCAGCATTATTTTCCACTCCTCTTTTTGTGTTTCCTAATATTTTCCTTGGTTGGGTGAGTGCTATTTGTGAAGTTCAGGACAATGATTTTCAGATTATAGCTGTACTGGACAGTCCAATAGGTACCCAGAGTTGTTTGGTCTGCTGTTGTTTCTAATAAGCTATATGCAACTGCACCAGAATAGGATTTGTAACCCAGGCCTAATTATTTGGAATAGATTTTGCACCACAAGTTCTGCTTTGCACTACAGGCAGTAGGCTTTTTCTGGTGCTATTTTCACTACATTTAACTCTTCCCTCCATTTTGCATTTTATTGCTTTTACCACCACTGTTGTCAGCTTCCCTTGCCTTGTGAGGCTTGTTACTCTCTTTCAGCCTTGGTGGACAAAGAGAACCTTGTTTCACATTCTAGTGTTGGCACTAGAATCCTCAACTAGTGTTGAGGAAAAGATTCCTCACCCAGAGGGTGGCTGGGCAGTGGAACAGGCTCCCCAAGGAAGTGGTCACAGCACCAAGCCTGGCAGAGTTTAAGAAGCATTTGGACAAGACTCTCAGGCACATGGTGTGATTGTTGGGGTGTCCTGGGGAGGATCAGGCATTGAAGTCTATGATCCTGATTGGTGCCTTCCAATTCAG
>VZTR01025568.1:116016-172000 GCA_013400775.1 Chaetops frenatus
GCTTAGATCTCTGGTTTGGGACAAATATTCTCTGCTCTAGAGAGCATAGTCAGACAGGTAAATGAAGATAGCATTGGAAGGTTGACTGCAGTGTAACACAGTTTACAAACTGAAGGAAAAGCAGTTGAGTTTACCAGTGCTGAGACCTTGGTGCAATACTCTGTCCCCAACCTCGGTTACAGTGCAAGTGTTTTACAACATAAGGAAGCATTAGTTCCTTAAGTAGATCTTCATTAATGACAGAAAATCAAAGAAACCCAAGGAGGTTTAGAGCTTGAAGGTATTTTGAAATAGTATGTCTGGCATTTTTCTCACTCAGGTTGAGATACAGCTTGTACGAAACATATCAGGAGTGAATAAAGGATTATTAGTAAATGTAAGGTCTCATCTGATTTTTTACATTTGCTTAATTGGCTCTCTTTTATATACAAGGAAATGGCCTTCAGCTGCATTAGACTTCCTGCTGATGTTGATTGGGTTCATTTTTGACTTCAAGAGGATTTTTGTCAGTAGTCAATTATAGTTCAGTGTAGCAAGTAATGTCTCTGCAGCACTTGTATTTCATTTGTGCTCCTCGGAAACTGTTTCTACAATGCTCAGCATTGTACAGAAATAAACTGCACTTAAATGGCCTTAAGAGGAAAGGTTGCCTTTCCTGTATGTATGGCAACTGTCAGGTTGCTGAAGAGGTTAAAGGCAATGCAAGTGCCTTAAAACCCTGTGCACTGGCAAGGAAGTCTTACATTATACTGGAACGTTTTTGAAAGCAAAGATAAAACAAGTTATGAAATTTTTATCTATTTGTATAACCTACTGTGTTAAATGATTGTTTGCAGTTAAGGAAATATATTTAGCTTTCTAGTATGTGCCAAATACATTCAGAGCATTTAATTTTCTCAGGAAGTTAATGTTTCTGGGATGCATTTCTTAGTGGTGAATGGATTGCTCTTGACTTCTGGGGACTTATCTATTCATGGACTGTGTTTGGGAAGGTTTTTCTTCCAGTTCTCCAGAGCCTGCAGCTGATTTCATCTCTGGTTTGCTTCTTGAAAATATATTCAAGTACTCACTGCTCACTGCCAACAGGCAGCACAATTCTGTGTTATAGTGCTCATAGTCTGGTATCTGGGGATATCTGTTAACACAGATCCTTTCTATAAAGATCATTTGGTGCATGGCAGCATAATACATTGACCAGTTCTAATGGGAAAAAAAAATCAATTAATCTGCAGCCCCTTTCAAGCACTACATAATTTCTTTGCAGCAGTGGCTTCCTCACACACCTGGATGAGTTTGCATCAGGGTGTACTGCACTCACTCCAGGACAAAGAGCCCATTCCCAAGTCTTCTGTATCTGAGCCAGGCTGTGCACGTCATGTGCAGAGTTAGGTACTGCATCATGGCAGCTACACATGTGGCCCAAGATCAGAAACCTGACTGCATGATCTCAGTGCTCTTCAGATCCCCATTTCCAGTGCCATGTCCCTCCAAAGAAAGTCCAGCCAGTGAAAGATTCTCAGATTTGTCTGTCTGCATGCCTGTAGCATCTTTTCTGCTTGCAGAGGAATTGTCATTAGGAGTGAAAGAATTGCTGGGCTTTTAAGAATTTGAGTTTCTGGTCTCCCTTGTAGTGGGTCAGAAGCAAGACCAGCACCTGCCAGCATCATTAATGAGACCTGAACTGGATCTCATTCCTATTTCAACACTTCGGGTTCTTTTGCTTTAGCAGTGTTCCAGCTCTAAAACTCTGGTTAGAAGTTCTCTGCATCTGACTGCCAAAAAGGAAAAAGGAACTGTACAAAATAGGCCCTGAGATATGTACCTTAGCCAGGGTGTATGTGGTGGGTTCTGGTTTGGCCTGGGCACCAAAGAAAGAACCAAGTCTCCATTACAGAAATTGGAAGCCTACATTCACAAATGTAGATTGGAGGATTGGAGTCCAAGAGGTCCTCTTTTGCTCTGGGTAGTCACTTCAGCAGGGCTGAAACCACAGAGCTGTTTCAGTGGGGCTTAGTCCAGAGAATGCACCAGTGGCGGAGGTACAGAAAATCAGATCTTACTTTGATAATAAAACTAGAGTAATGACAATGAAGAGCTGATATTGCTACAAAAATTCAATTAATAGAATGACAGTGGTGTAGATTTGAAATTTCTGTGAGGTCTGCTTGCCATTGTTTTTTGTAGAAAATTAAATAGTGCTGGGCACTGGACCCTGATCTTCCAGATTGTAAGCTAACTCCAGTGACGGTTTGGTGGCAATGTGGGTTTGATAACAAACTTGTTTGTGTCATTGCATATTAACTGGTCTCAGCTTAGACCATGGAACTTTAAATTGCTCTTACAGATGTAGCCCTTTGATCTAGCCATGGTACATCAGAGGAATTTCTGAGGGAGTTGTTGTCTCAGGCCTGGAACAGGCATGCAGGGGACTTTTGAGAACCAGGTATGTAGTGGTAAGGAAGATTTCAAGTGGCTGTGTCTGTGGTGTATTTTAGAGTTTATTAATATTTATCTCAATAGATTGACAAACAGACCAATATGTAATATAAAATATGTTAAAATTTACTTAAAAAGTCATATATATGTGGATATATGAAGAATTTTAAATAACGTTTTTCCCCTTTTACGTTTGTACTCCCCACGCTTGAGAAAGTAGGAGAACTGTAGTTAACATGTATTTTTATTGTAATTGTCCAAAGCTAAAACAAACTGAGCATAGGAAATCTTAATGGCCCTGGAGGGAGTCCTAGAATATTGTTTTATTTATATTAGAATGTAATTTTTGTTGCAGCCATGGAGTTTACAAACCGTGCTGCACAAATATGGGTAGCCTTGCGGGACCATGAATATGGTCAGTGTATCAAGGTGGCAGCACTTCATAAATGATCTCCAGGGGATGTTTAACTGGAAATTTCAAGGTGTCAGGGACTTACTCTCTTTTATCTTAGCCCTTCTACCAGTCATTGAGAATTAAGAGATGGTGAGACATTAAAACCTTTTTGCACTGCAAGCCATTCTGAGCTGAGTTTATTATGAGACAGAGAGCCCATTAGTAGGACTGAGTACCTCAGGAGCATAACTCTATGGTAGTACAGGTGGAAATGCTAACAGGCTGCTTGTGATCAGCAGACTTGCAGTGGTTGGGATGCAGCTGTTTGACACAGAATGTCCATCCCTTAGAAATGTTATGCATCTGCTGTGTCTCCTTTTGGTCTGAAGTACCTGTATTGGCTGCTCTGCCCCTGCAGTACTCAGACCATTTTCTGCTGTAAATTAGTTGCTGTGATGCAAATGAGAATTTTGCTTGACCTGTGTTTTAAATCATGACAGGATCACCCAGACCCCAAACTAGGTTTTGACAAGTTATAATCCAAGATCTTTTTTTTTTAGCACAACTCCTCAATCCTAATCCTCCATTGGATGATCATAAGTCAGCAATACCTTAGTCACTACAGGTTTAGAAGGTCTATTTATGCAGTTGTTTGATGCCAGGCTAAAAATCCAGATCCTCTCACTCACAGAAGTTCCTTTATTCAGAGATACCTTGATATTTGTCTCCCACTGATGCTCATCTCTTGCCATGAATGGAGCACCAAACCTTTTGTTGAAAGGAACAATCTTGTGATGTGTAAACCTCTCTCTGTCTGAATACCAGGGTGTGTCTTGATCTATAGTTTTCAGTTTACTTTGTGTTACTACTGACTTTCAGGACTATTCACAACAGCTGTATGGCAGATTGGTTAGACACCACTTCAGGTAAAGCAGAATTGGCTGCGGATTTTTACACTCTCCTTAATCTGTGACATTTTGTTTTGATGAAAATCATCATATATGAGCTATTATCTATTTTCAAAACCTCCAATTCAAGTTGTGCATCTAACTGTGTTTAGGAACTATGTGTAGTTTCATGTTCTCACCTAAGAGCTACACAGAAGTGAGGCATTCAGACTTAAGTAGTAGTTAGGCTCCCTCTATAGTCACTAGCAGATACTTTCCTTAGAAGGAGATAATTATCTTTTGGATCTACCTGTTTAGCTACCTAGGTGAGTTGCCTATAGGACTACCACAGACTGAATAGAGGAAAAAAGAGACACCTAAGTAAGTTCAGTAGCTCCAAAACATAAAATATTAAGATATTAACCATAAATTACAGCTGGAAGGTCCTAAGCGATGCTTGATACTCTTAATTTCTTTGGGATAGGAGGCAAAAATACTTTTCTGTTATATAGCTGATTCCCTTTAAGATATGCTGAAAAAGAACTTGTTGTTGTCGTTGTTGTAGTGTTTTTTTGTTGTTTTTTTTTTTTTTTTTGTTTTTGTTTTTGTTTTGGTGTGTTTTTTGTTTGTTTGTTGCATTAGTTTGTTTGTTTGGTTTTTGTTTAGTTTTGTTTTCATTTTTCAGATGGCACTGCTGATAGTCAGGAACAGAAGAATTGCAGTTTGTCTGAAGTCTGGTAGCAAGTCTGTGAACAGTCAAGTTGTGGCCCAGATCTCCCTCCAGCTCTTTTGGTCAGTAGCACAATCACCCCAGTCTGTGGTAGATTCTGGGCAGCTGTGACCACATCATAAGCTGGTGTACCAAATGTGAGAGAAGACAGTGGGAATGGGAAGCAGAAGTTGTAGACCATCAGACATGAGTTGGGAACAGAAAAAAATCAAGAGACTAGTTACTAAAGCAGAATATTCCAAGGTTTTATAAGACCTTTACTGAAATTGCTGATTTCTGTGAATGATTCTATTCGATACAGTAGTCTGAATACTGAAATTCTGTGGATGTGTTAAGATGCTAAAAAAAAAGAGGCAAGTTCCTAGCAGAGGGTCTTTAAATATGAAACTGATGGAATTGAAGGGAGGGTCTATTATATCTCCAAGAGGGAGGCAGAATGTGAACATCAAATGGGAAGATACCACCTTTTGTTATCTCTAATGTAAAGTTCCTTCTATAAAATACAACAAGAGCATGGACTGGACTTAATTTATCAGCCTGTTTATAGTCTTGGTTAAGGCTTTGGCCTTAGTTGTTTGAGTTTCTTTTCTTAATTTGTATTATCTTAGTATGTCTGCTCTTCTTGTTCATTTAGTTCTGGTTGTATTAGTAGTAAATTTATTTCTTCTGTCACTTCTGAATTGCACCTGCCCCTTTTAAATTTCTTCCATTGACATCTCTTTTTGTCCTTAGTCTAAAATCCTTAATTTATACAGCATCTGACAGAACATTTCCAGAAGTCTGTTACTATATTCTTCCCCTCCAGTGAAGTCAGTACTTGTTTGTTCAGTATGTATTTCATAAAGACTAAAATATATTGAATATAAAGGCTCCTTGGTTTCTGGAACAAATCCATATCTGTGTGTCTAATCAGAGTTGCCTTTCTCCAGGCTGGTAAAAACTGAATTGCCATAAAGCTCAGTAAAGACTGATTTTGCAGGTGCATCATTTGTAGCTGTGCTTGTAAATCTGGCTTCTGCAATGTTTGGAAGGCAGTCTCAAGCACCTCCAAATAAGGAATACATTATGAAGAGCAGACATAAGTACAAATATTAATGTTATAATTGACTGTTTAGAAGCCTCAATATTTGATAACATTTGTGAGAAGTTTTATGTGTGTCTATACACTACAAACTGCAGATTTTAAAATTTAATTTTTTTGGGGGGTGGAAAACTGAAATAAGTTGATATAATCTTTGCAAGTATTCTGAGAACATATTACTGGGATCTAATATTTGCTGTCTTGGAAAGAGAACACATTTAACTCTGACCACACCAAAACCTAAAAATGTTCTCTTCCTAATTCACCTCTTCCAATTCATGTCAACATTGGTTACACTTGAGCGATGGACACACATGCACGAACTTTAAACTGTTTCCAAGGAGCTAGGTAAATCCAGACAGTCATTTTCCAGGAGATTTTCCAGCTGAGATTTTGTTGCCAGTCATAGCTGAGGTGTAAATTTAAGTAAAACTTGAGAATAGTTTTATGAAATGCAGTCAGTTCAGTGGAAGATACACGGGAGGAGAGAGGAGATTGCTTTGTAAGGAATAGAGTTGACACCCAACAGTGTGTGTTTGCAGCCCAGAAGGTCAACTGTACTCCGTGCTGCATCCAGAGCAGTGTGCCCACTAGGAAGGTGATCCTACTCCTCTGCTCTTCTTTGCTGAGATCCTACCTTGAGCACTGATCCAGCTCTGGGCTCCTCAGCACGAGAAGGACATGGGGGATGCCGTGAAGATGATCAGGACTGGAGCACTTCTCCTATGAGGACAGGCTTAGAGAGTTGGGGCTGTTCAGCTGGGAGAAGACTCTGGGGACACAATATTGCACCTCCCAGTACCTGAAGGGGTCCCAAAATATAGCTGGAGAGGGTCTTTTTAGAGGGCATGGAGTGACAAGATTTGACCTAAAACAGAAAGAGGGTAGGATTATATTAGGTATTAGAAGGAAATTCTTCACTATAAGGTGGTGAGGCACTGGCACAGTTGCCCAGGGAAGTAGCAGATGAAGTGCTCAAGGCCAGGGTGGGTGGGTCATTGAGCTACATGGTCTAGTGGAAGTTGTCCCTGNCTCTGGGGACACAATATTGCACCTCCCAGTACCTGAAGGGGTCCCAAAATATAGCTGGAGAGGGTCTTTTTNGAACCATTCTGTGATCCTATGACAAAACAGCTATAAAACATTCCCCACTAGCCAGACTGCAAAGGATGTCCTCTACTTTTAGGATTTACAAAAGGTTAATGTGTCTTGACCTGAGAACCCTTTTGACTAATGTGGTTAATCTTTTCAGTTTCTGCAGCCAACCAAACACAGCCGTGTGGTTTGGACCACAGTCAGCACCTTTGATGCTCCTGCTGGAGTGACCAGTTCCTCATTTATTATAGGATGACCCTTATCCAAATTCAATCCTATTCCTATAGGTCCTGTAGCAAGCTTGATTGTTTGTGAACGTATGTGTACACACATATGTATGTTCGCATCTGCTTTTAGCAAAGACATCCTTTAAATTCCCTACAGAACTGGAAGTCAGCCTTAGTTTTAAATATTGCAAGGTTAAGCCCTCTTCCCCCTTTCACATCCCCTCCCCATGAAAAAACCTGTACATCGCCACATTACATCAACATTTAGGATTCCTAGAATAATGAAGAACAATTGTATCATATTGTCGAAGTGCAGTTCATGCCAAATTCATGCAATAATTAGAAATACAAGCCCAAATAATTTTGTCTTTCTAATATGAAAAAAAATGCGAATTCATCAGAGAAAAGTGCCTGCTTTGATCTTTACTTCGGAAAAAAATTTGAAAACCCTATCCTCCAAGTATCCAATCTTGCTGAATTTTTAAGCACTAATTAATCCCAGGTAAGTGAATAAATCAATTGATATTGGAAAACTAATAGGTGAATTTTCTTTAAGCTTTTGCTAGAGGGAGCATCAGGGATCTGCAAGACAGAGCCCTTTCTATTCCTCTATCAGGTCTCTCAATGACATTTTTAAGAACATCTTACTAAGTTCTACCCACTTCATTCTGCCTGTGAAAGCCCATACAGAATGGGCACAAATTTGCAGGAACCTTACCTACAGAGGATCTATGATGAGGATGCAGAGAAACCTGGTATTTTTGTGAGATGTAATATTTTTTCAAAGAATTGAAACAAACCTTGTTGATGGATATAGGATCAATTATTTAAGACATTGTAGTTTGACCAATCTGGAGATATGGATATCCTTGAATGGTGTTTGACAGCACTCCCAACTGTTCTTTGAAAAAGCAAAGAGTATATCAGAGGCCTTCATTTAGTCATGTTGGGCTTGCTCCCATACCTCTTAGGGGCTTCTGAGTCAGAGGGGCTCCTGCTCTCTACAGGGTGTGGTGACAGGACAGCACACTTGGGCCTCCAAAGGCACTCTCCCAGGAGGGAACTACATTTGTGGCAATCAGCTTTTGGGTAGCAGAAGGAAAGGCAAAATAATGGCCTAATGAACCTGTGAGAAAACTCACAGCTGAGACTTTTTATAGATATGTATATATATATCTCTCTAATGAGAAGGAAGGAAACAATATAAGCATCAAAAAATGGTGGGTATAGAATGTGTCAAATATGCTGAGCCCTGATGTAGGAAGCAGTTTTAATTTGCTGACAAAACTCCATTCTGTTAGTTTATATCAGAGTACTGGTCAGCATAAAATTGTAACACAGATTCCTTAGTTGTTTTGGGGTTTGGTGGTTTTGTTTTCACTTTTTTTAATATGTCTTTTGGCCAGCCCCTGAAGCCAAATGACATGTCAAATTCATAAGAACAACCTGTAACATTCACAGAAATGTTGTCAAAAGACTAATTCACTCTTTACTGCTTTGACGAAGCAGAAAGTAAGTATCAAATAGGGGACAGAAAAGGATTTGCTTTAGAAAGACTGATACTGCCAGGTTGGGGGGGAAAAAGCCAGTAAAAGAGAAAATCACACTAGAGGTTTTTAGTGCTCTGCCTTTTCAATAAGGTCATGCAGTGTGTTTTCTAACAAGAGGCTGATACTGTGCCAACCCAATCTCATCCTTTTATTTCTCTATACATGTTTTATTGCAATCTGGGTGATACAGTTCTACTTCACCCATGTGGTCATGGGCCTGACACAAAAAGTGCCAAACACATTATGGGGTTATGTAAATCAGGTGTAATATATTGCAGCTCAACTTTAAGTCTGAAAGCAATCTGTATCCTGTTGTTTAGCCCTGTTTTACAGACTTAGTCAAATGAATTGCTTGCATATAACGTGCTAGGAAAGTACTATTACAAATGTCTTTTACACTATATCAAATCATAACATGTTGGAGTTCAGTACCACATTTCCAGGTTAAGATGCTAGTTAATCATGTTAGAGAATATTGATAGAGAATGTAATGAAAAAGAGACCAAATCTTGTCAGTCTCACTGCAGAATACTGCTGACAAATGGAGCTATATGTGGGTGACTCCCAGATACAGAGAAAATGAGAAAAATGCATCTTAAATTAAGGTTTGTTTGAGAAGACAATATTAAAATCAAGTGATGGCGAATGCCAGCTGTCTGTGTTTCACACAAAGAAATTCTAGTAGCATAACCTTACTACAGGAAGACCATACATTATACCTCAGAGAATTAAGCAAGAGAAACCTTAAGTGAAAGCAAAATTCCATGAATAGCCCTTTCAGTCAGAGATTACAATAAAATGTCGGCTGGCTTAATGGAGCAGGTCATCTACCTCTTTCAGTAAATGTCCTAATTCAATTTGTTGTCTACAGACAAGCATTCTTGTTTTGGGGGTCACTACAGAAAACTCAAAAATCTACCTGAATTGAATTCCTATTACTTAATTATATTGTTCTGGAAGGTGCATTTTCCTAAGTGAATATATGGACTTCAGTGCACAGCTGTCACATAAATCACCTCAAGAATATATGAGGAATGATTTAAAAGCCTATAATACCTTTCCCTCATAGCCTCATGTTCTTCCTAGCTAGAATGTGGAAAGTATAGAACATAGCATCTGCAAATAAAAACTGTGATTTAAAATTGGTGGGGGTAGGTTATGTTTTTCTACTTCTTTATCTTTTTTTTATTTCCTGAAGATATCCAAGAGAAAGAGTTTTGCCATAGCAAACAAGAATTTTAAGCAGTATATTTTGAATTGCCTAGTGAATAATAGTATTGGGTTCAAATGTTTCCCTGCTGTCTTCCATTTGCAATTTGTTTACTCTGCAGATTTTAAGCCTTCTGTCTCTCAGGAAGTTGTTCAAAGCCACCTGATTTCCCCCAAGCCTTGCCCCATTTTTTCCCCATTATTGCTATTCCTGCTCCTGGCCCTTGGGTCTTGTCAGTTCAGATTAAAACATGTGCTACAAGAATATTGGATGGTAAAGTTGGAAGCATATAAATGATAAGGTGTAGCAAGAGCTTATTTCCCCTTCTCTTCTAGATTGCTCTGAAGGTCCTCTAAAGACTGAATGTCACCTTGTTCTCCAGCAATGTGAACAATGTGAACAATGGATGTGAAATGTGTTGGATGATCAGTAAGATAAACATAACAAAAGGTCTAGTTGCCATGGCAAATCTAAAGCAGTTCCTTACGTGTCTGATGGTTTAAAACTAGCCTATAACCTGGGCAGTCCCATCACAGATAATGCTGTGAACTAGCATGATGAAAAAGCCCTTTTCTCTACCTCTTCTACCCGTTGTCTCTCATTCAGAACTCTCCCCAAACGACCTGTCTTAGAATATGTCCTGATGACCCATTTTGTCTCTTTTGCAGGAGTGGACAATTTCTTAATTGCGTGGAGAACAGGAGCAGAACCTGAATGCAGAGCAGGACAGCTCAGTGTAAGGGTATGGTGGCTGCCCAGGGATGAGTAGTGAGAGGTGTGCTGGGGTCAGACTGGCACTTGCTGTCTGGCAGCTGAGCAGAACAGCTGAACAAAGTGAAGCAAATCAAAGCTCAGGGAGGAGATTATAAATTTGGGGGCTACAATCTAATGCATGGGTTAAATAATTGGGACGTGGCTGCTCAGGGGGTGGTGCCTGGTGACTATGATGGGAGCCTGCTGATTTTTTCTATCTATTTCAGAAGCTGAGGATGTCGTTTGTCTTTGCTCAGTGAGTCTTATGCCAAGCAGCTGTTACCATTCTCCTCAAGTTGGAGTATCCAGGTAGGTGTTTGGAGCCCCTGTTCTAGGAAGAGAAAGTTGAAAAGGACTTTGTTGGGCTGTCTAAGACTTCAGGTGCTCTTTTATGTGGAATTCCTAAGCTCCCTGAACTCAGAGTTAAATGTAGGGAGGTTTTCTGCTCTTTTTCTTCTCTCATTAGAAAGATGCTTAATATTTTCAGAGGAAGACATGTCCATGTGCTTGTGCGACTGTCAACTTCTACAGGTGCAAGGGTGGGTATTGAAGTAGTATCGCCAAAATACAAGTTTGCTCAAAAGAAACAAAATCAGAGTGGAAATGTTTGTTATACATATTTTGCTCGCTAATCTGTATCGCTCTTTTTATGAAGGTAATGCAACTCTTCTGGTCACTTCTATGTAGAGATTTGCATATCATACCTCTAAGGAAACAATGTGAGAAATGCCTCCTCTCTTCTGTAGAGTTCAAACAATGAAGACAGATAACCTCCTTTGCTCTTTACTGTGGGTTGGGTGTTCTGTGACTTTTAAAACAAGTTTCGAAGTCATTCAAAGACTAAAGTTAAATAAATAAAAACACATATGTTTACAAACTTTTAAGGACATAGCCCAGGCTGTTTATGGGTTATTGGCAATATGTACTTCAAATATGTACTTCAAATTATGTCATGATGTTTATGACTGTGTTTTTTTCTAAAGCAAGCAGACATTCTTGTGTCTAGTTCTAACTGACCTAGTTTTTTTCAGCTTTAATAACTGTCTACTTTTAAACAAAACTAAGTGATTACTTCATGGTTTGAAAAAGGGGGCTTTGGAGTCCTGGTATGCTTTTCCTTAGCTGGGTGAGTGCACATCTGTCATTTTCCACTTATAATTCAAAAACAGTGAAGAAAAAAGTATTTTGAATGTTTGGATGCCAAAATGGAAATTTTAATTTTTGCCAAGTTTTGATTTGGCTGAATTTGGATGGCTGAATAGTTAATTCTCCACTGGGAAACTCACAGGTATTATCAGAGATGAAAAACAACCACCACAGCAGCAGCCATTAGCAACTCTGTAGGTGCTGCATAAGAACCTTAAAGAGCCAACTTTCACATGGCATAGGGTCTCACCCTGCTGGCTTGTCCTCTGCTACCCTTTTGCTGTGCTCCTCCTCAGCAAGAAGGGCTGTTGCTGCTTGGCTGCCTGTGCAGCACATTTCTCCACTAATGTGGAAGAGGGACATACCATACAACAGCTTTTTTTGGCCTCCTCCTTCCCACTAGAACCAACAGGAGAACTATGAAACAGAAAGCCTGGATGAGTGGGTTGTGTTAGCATTTCTGGGTTGCTTGTACCATCCTTTCTCCATCCCATACAGACTGGCTCCCAAACTGCAGATCTCAAGTCGTGCTTCTCATGCTTCCTGTCACTGGCAGCGTTTGCTCATCTCCAGCCTCTCAGGACAGGCCCCCTTTGCTCATCCTGATCCAATCACATATATAATGCTTTTGTAATTTAGAGTTTAGTACTCCATGTGGCTTGTCATCAGGCATCAAACAGAGAGCTAATGCAGGAATCTGTTTTTAATTCTTTTCTTGCTGATTTTTATTGATAATTTAAAGTCCACTACTGTTCATTTGAGTTTTCTAGGTGTTGCTTTCATTGCCCCCAAGGGGCTTAAGGTTTTAATGCTGTCTAGCTGAAAGTTTGAAATGTTTCTGTAAGTTGGCAAATGCCTGATCAAAATTTGCCAAGTTGAAGGAAGACATTGATCTTTTAATGTATAATTCAATGCATTCATGGCAAACATAGTTATCTAAGAACTTTTCTCAGAGTTACAGTAATAATGCCTGTTAACTGGCAGCAGAATTTGTTTACAGCAGAATGAACTTGGATGGCTTTCTGGCATGGTAGTGAAGTTTAACCCTTAGTTAAACAGTATTTTCTTTACATGCTAAGTTAGCATTATTTAAAAATGAAGCAATGCCCATTTTTTGTTAGCTAAGACTCTTTCCTGCTGCTGTAAATTATGATATGTAAATAAACTCTAATGCAATTAACTAAACATAACTTCTGCAGCTTTTGGTGTAGTGCTTGTTTGTCACATGCTTTGAATTTAGGGGTGGGGATGACAGGACTTGGGCTTATGTGTTTGCTTTTGTACACTCTGTCCCAACATGCAGTTTCACCAATATGTCTGCTTCATACAAGCATTCCTTGTCAGTTCAGAGAGCAGAACCATTACTGTACAACTTAAATATATAAATCAGTTCCAGCACCCTCCTTATTTGTGAAAGGAACAAATCTTGTGTAACTGTTTCCCATTTTACAATTTGGTGACAAGCAGGGGAATGCAAGTGCCAAAGGGCCATAAGGCTTTTCCCTCCCTCTCTCCCTCCTTCCTTGTCTAAATTCTGGGGTCATTAGCCAGGGGAGGGGAGGAACCTTCCTCCAGACAAACGACTGCAGATGTTCTTCCTTGCTTTACAAAATGCTTTGTGAACAGGCTTTGCTTTCTCTTCCACCTATTCTGAAACCAATAGGAGAGATTATTAGTCATGGAAGAGCCAGAAAGACTGGGCAGGCTGGAGGCGGGGAGTGTGCTACATTGCCTTCCTGGCTGGGGAAGAGCCTCTGTGCTGGTCAATACAGCCATGTCACCCTAAGGGGTTACCCTTCTGTCAAAGTGTTTGGTGCAGTCCCAAGGTTGGTGTGCTGCCACTGGCACACAGGCTCTCACACTGCTAGCCCCAGCCCAGAGCCAATCCCTCACCTTCCCCCATCTTCAGGCCCTGCCCAACAAGACTTTCAAGGGTACCAGAAGCCAGAAACACAAGGAATGATGTTATGCATGAGAAACATCATCATAATTTTACCAGAAGTCATAACTGAAAGTTGAAAATTGTTTTTAGATAGTTGAATTTTATATTGGAGAAACAATAAATAAATGGCTCCCATCTGCTCACTTGGGAGAGCTGGGTACAGTTCTCCTACTGTTTACAGCAGGAAATTAAGCTGCCAGGTGCACCCCTGCCAGCCAGCACAGAAACATAAACATATTCTGTTTTTCACTCAAAGTATTTTCTACAGTACCTATTTTTAGTATTTCACTTTTGCTGCCTCCCTATGTTTCAGGCTATTTTTTTAAATTATAGTAGGGGTTTTCCAGCACTTTGGTAGCACAAATTTTAAATTTCTACCCCTGAAAAATAGTTACAGAGAAAATCTGTAAGGGATTCCATAAAATTACCTTTCTCTGAAAAGTCATTCCTTACTTTGTCTGGCTTCTCATAATTTTGTCACTGCTGCATCTGGATGGCTCTGTCAACATTTGTGATAGAGTTTGTCTCCTGCCAAGACTCCTTTAGGTTCATTCTGAGTTGTTTTTAAATGCATGTTTGAAGCTAGTAAAACTAGCTTTATCTAGTAAAAGCATAGTAAAAACTATGCAGCAAAATATCAGGTCATAGTATCAACCTTTGATGTCTCGAAGATTTATAATTGCAATAAAAAATATATGTCAGATTCCATTACAGTTTTCTGATGGAACTCAAGAATTATTGAGTGACACTCCTGGAAGTATTCAAGGCCAGGCTGGAGGAAGTTGGAGAAACCTGGTCTAGTGAGAACTGTCCTTGAAAATGGCAACAGGGTAGGAATGAGATGATCTTCAAGGTCCCTTCCAACCCAGGTTACTCTGTGATTCCACAGGATTACCAGTCCTTGTGTTTACTTTTGCTTTACTAATTCAGAAAAGAGTTAAGTATCCTCTGAATTCTCATCTGAAAAGAGAAGATAGAAATGAAGGATTTCTTGAACACCATTCTGCAGTTTACAGAAAAAGGCAGTTCAGCTGAATTTAAGTGTTCATTTTAAATCTTTCAACGAAATCACCACTGGTATACAGTCAAGGGTTCTACCTTGGGGAATAAAACTCATAGCTGTCATCTTGTCAACAGGATCAATTGTAAGCATAAGCAGGTTTATTTAATTTCTTAATTTTCAAATGAAAATGAGTAAGAATATTGAAATGCTCTGCTTATAAAACCAGCTACCTAGCTCCCTCTTGAGTCAAGATCCCTGTGCTCAGAACAGAAATGCTTCTCATTGGTTTTGAAAATATTTTAAAATTTTGCTAGATTTATTTTTTATCTACTTATGCATAATTCACATCAAAATCAAGTTCCTGATACTCTGTAGACTGAAAAGTTATGAAGAAGGCATACATTTTAATTTCAAATCTTTGTGTTTACATATCATGGGCTAAAATATAGATATCATACATTCTTAAAATCTTTACTTATTCAGATGCTGGTTTACATTTAAAAACCCCAATTCTCTGAAACACAAAATCGTGGATGTTCAAAATCACAACAAATCACATGAAATGTGGTAAAAGTATCCTTTGCAGAGTTCCCTCTATTCTTGTAATAAAATGCTCATATTTTAGATAAGGAGTTGCTTGCTGATTATCTGCTAATGAGATATGCCTGGGCTCATAAGAACTACAGTGTATGAATGTCCTACTGGGTCTGGGGCTGGAAGGAGGTAATTCGTGCTGTGTGGCTGCTGTTTCTCTATGCGGGGGACAGAACTCTGCAGAAATTAAAATCATACCTTGATTGTCTCATGGGGGGCTTATGCATGCAAGTGGAAAGAAGAGCCTGTGACTTCCCTGCTAGGAAGAGGGGAAGATTAGTTAAATGAAGAGCAATTCCTGGGTGCAACAAAGACTGAGGAAAGTTGAGGTATGGCCTCTGCTTTGCTGGCTTCTCCCCACAGATGCCATCAGAGTGCAGAATGTGTATATCATGGCCCCCAATTCTTTGTTCCCTCTAAGCAGAGACTAAACCTTAAACTTAGGCTTTGAGGACTTCTAAGGTGTCTCTTTTTGTGCTTTACAGAGCATTGCTTTGCCTCTTTCTCCCTGCTAGTTTTCCTGCTCCCATTCCAGTTCTGGAAGCCTACGAGGGGCTGTGAAGGGCTCCTCTGGGATGGCCACTGAATCAGGAGACTTTGCTGCCTCTGGGGCCTGTGTGAGATGCAGTGCTCCTTTCCCCAGGAAGTGGAATGTAACAACTCCTTATGGTTGACATTTCCCACACTTGCTGAAAGATGAGAAGAGACTTGAGAGGTGGAACAGAAAGATATCACCCTTCTACTAGATCAGTGGCACCTTTTTGGTGTTCAGCGCTGGCTAACCTTCTTAGGAAGGAGCCTGGGGTTAATTATCTGATGTGCCTGGATCCCTTTCCAGGCTTGTTTGAGACAGTCAATATTCTGTTCCTGGGAAGAAATGCTCTGTTAGGAAGATACTGGTTCAGTCTATTTTCCAGACAGGGGAACCCACTATTTTTCTGTTTGAATTTTGTTGCTTATTTAAGTTTCTTTCTGTAAATACTTTTTTTTTCCCAGGGAAAAGGCCCTTTTTTACCCTGTCTTAAACCTTACCACCAGCTACCAGTCTGCCCCATAAATGTAATTTTTATATAGAATAAAACCAGGACCAGACGGGGCAGTCACATCAGTGTTTTAGCCTAGTAACACTAGTGACCTAATGTCATTTCGGTGGTGTTATTGTACTTACATCAATATTTCCCTCATTCATTTTACAGTACAGATGTAATGAGGACTGTTAACAGGAGATAAAGCACTGGAAAGGTTTTTATTCAGCTCTAATTGTTCTGAAATTTGAGCTTTAAAATGGCCTTGCTCCTTTGTTAGTATGGTGGTACTCCTACAAGTGGTAGGAGTAAAGTTGTCTGGTTCTGCAGAGTCCTGATGGTTTCCATGCTAATTAACTTATTCTCTGTTACCATCTTGTTAAGCAATTGCTGAGAACTACTTTTGACTGCGTTTAAGGAAATGTTAACTGTGTGCATTTAAATACATAGGAGTCTGGATAATAAAAGGCTGAATAGTTTTCACTTCCTATGTGTATTATGTTATGTATTTAATATAAGCAGACATGTTTTAAAGAACACAGTTTAAAAAGATATAAGAAGCAAAACTTTGGACAGTTGAAAGAAAGTGTATCTGAGCAGCTTAGATTTTTAATTTCCTTTCCTTGGAATGTTTATATTTGTATGTTCATTCTGGTCCATCAAATGCTGTAAGTTACTTTTTCAGCATAAAATTTTTCTGGGATACCATGGTATCCAAATAATTATTGAATCTAGCAGAACAGGAGCGAAAAACTTACAGTTTCCAAATCCTGCTGTAATAATACAAGAAAAAGAATCATAGCTATAGTGAGTCACTTACTGAATTCAACACAAACCCAAATGGGCATGATTAATTCTGAAAATGTTAATTTTCTCAGACGAAGGTTTTGACTATTCTACTAAATGAAAATAGTCTGAGGGTGGTCACTTGTATTTGCGGTGTTGTAGATTTTCAGTTGTCAGGGATTAGTTTCCAGCTTTTATTGTTTCTTATCTGTGGCAGTCAGCCTACTGTTCTGAATTTATTTTTATTTCCTTCCTATATTACATTTTGTTGCCAATTTGTTAGATTTTTCATTTTAAGTAAAGCTTTCAGTCCCATGCTTTCAGCAAATAATTTTTTTAAGTATATTGGCTTTAATGATCTCATTCACTTCGTGAGTTGTTATTTGTGTTCTAGAAATGAATTGTGTGGTCTAACTGAACTGCTATAACTATATTTAATTCTAACTTGATTACCTCTCTGCTGTTTTCTAGATAGGGCATACACTCAAATCTACCCACATGCTTCCCACGACTCCATATGCTTCTATTGACTATGGTAGGATTTGCAAGCAATATATCTAATTGCACTTTTCATTATGTAGTCAATAGGCATATAAGTTAATTGCACACTTTTGTTTTCGTTTTAGGTATACAATAAAAATTGATTTTCCTTCCCTCTGACATTTACTCACTGGCCAGCATAAAATTGCCTCAACACTACTGAAGGACCAGTGTTTTCAGTAAGTGGCATTCCTACTGCTTTAATGATGGGACTGACTTTTGACATGATGTATTAGGCAGGTGATGTACTTGCAGATACAGATCCATATCCTTCCCTCCTCTCTGAAGCGCAGTAAAGATGTGGATTTGTGCAATACATGCTTTGCAAGTTGCTGTTCCTTTTTTCCCCTCTTTTCCCTCCTCATCTGGAAAGGCCCAGAACAGCTGGCAATATCAGGAGCAAGAGAAAGGAAGCGCATTTGGCCTCATAGGAACTTTTTCACCTGGTTAATAAAAACATACACCAGAACCTTTCTCAGAAACTGCTCTTGTATTCCCTAACAACCATCAGGGTAAAAACATAGATTGCATATTAAAAAATCTCACATACCCCGTTAAAACGTGGGTCTATTATGTCTTTCTGGCTCTTCCCTTCTGTCAGGGAGCCTTGACCCATTCACTCTTAGCCATACAAGCAAGCTCTTCCTCTGCCAGCCCACCTTCCTCAACACTTCGCTGTTCTTCCTCTCGCGGAGTTTGGCCAGTCAGCTTCAGCTTCCCAGGGGCAACCAGTCTCCACTCATCCTAGCCACAGCTGGCATATTCTGTGTGTCTCTATATCTGTGTGGCAGGAGGTATAAATTGTCAATATGATTAGTGCTTTCACCATATTTTGTGAAGATATGGAAATGAGATCCTTTGGTAACTTGTAGCAAATGATGTGAATATTGGCTTCTTGTGGCTTGACAACCCTTCCAACTTCGGATTTGTTGATTTTTTTATGCAACAAAGTAGGACCTAATTCAACCTACCCCCTCTAGCTGGGAGTTGGGTTTAAAACTCTGTTCATGTACAGGTCTTTAAGATTTCTGTCAAATTTGGGCATGGATGCTCCCCACATCCATTCTTTCTGCTATTTTCCTGGAGATATATGCCCACTATTGTAAGGTGAGCAAAAGGGCAATCAAATATCTGTAACTGTGGGGATTCTGAGCTATTCCAAAGAAACTATGTATTTGCAGCAGGGTAAGTACTATTGGTCCTTGACAAAAGAAAAAGCAGGGAATGGCCTGTGAGCAAAAGTTAAATATTCTCCTTATTTCCAGTGGGCTTGCCTGGAGTTTTCCAAATGTCTGTGCTAGGAACAAACAGACATGGCTCTGATCTTCTAGTTAATGGAAGGCCTGGAGGTGTTTTTATTCTCTATATCTGTTTAACTATTGAAGACTGTAAAAGAGGCTTGAATGCCACTACTAACATTTATCATACGACAGCTTAAGGTAAAGAACCAAACCAGAACCAAATCCTTGTTTTCATGTGCCTCTGTTGATCTCTCAAAGCTAGCAGAAGAAATCATATGAAAACCATTAGCAGACTGCCCTGAAATGTTCTGAGTTGTTTTTGTTATAAACGAGGGTTTTTTCTATGTGCCCTGAGTTGAAGCTCTCTCTCCTTTCAATCACATCCTCGTACCATCCCTCTTTCCAGAGTGTTCCAAAGGTGTCAGCTCACTATTGGCCGGTTCAAATGTCCTCCCTCCCCCAGCTCTCCCTAATAGTCAGATATGATGTCAGTCCTTCCCTCAGACTTCCCACATGCCTTCCCACTGGTTGTTGTATTCCCCTCCCCTACCCTTTTTAAGTCGATGCAAGCCTCTGTTCGAGGCTCTTGGGCCCCTGATCCCTTCGATAATCAAGTTATCATAACTCAGTCCCAAAGAGTCCCCTCGCCTCCTTTACTTCCTCCTTCCCTTTGGATTACAACTCCTTCTGCTGAGCTAGTGCTTTACAACCCATGGCCTGCGTGGCTGCACTCCTGCCCGGAGGCAGCTTAACGTGTCCCGAGCCGAGGCTTCAGGCAGCCTCACCAGCTCTGGCGATGCTGAAACATCTAGATAGGTGATTGATTGCATTTATGGCTGCAGGATGGCCTACAGTGGCTGAATAGGACAGGATTCCAAGTATTTGCAGTTCCAGCCACAAAGGATTGTGTTCCAGCACCTCCTGGTTTAGCACCATTTTTTCTCCCAGATGGATAAGCCAAGCTGTGGGACCAACTGTCCATCCACCAGGAAGGGGGAGTCAGTGTGTGCAACTGAAGGAGGTAGCTATGATGACTAATTAATGGCACTTTCCCCTTTGAGTTAGGTAAAACTAAAACTGTGTTGTTTAGGAAAACATGGGTGCAATCAGAAGATAACCACTTGTATATTACGTTTGGATAAGCTTCCCTTGCTGTTGGCAATGGAAATTTTGGAAACTGAAATAAAATCTTTGAAGAATTTCAGAGCTGGGGTTTGGGATTATGCATCTGTTTGGTTGAAGATCATTGCTAAGTTTCAAGAGATAATGTGATTAAAACAATGGTAAAATATGGTATTAGGCATTCTTAGTGATCTTAGAGATTTCTTCAGCCCTGTGGTCCTTGATGGTCACACTGCTGTTTAAAATCACGTGTTCTCATGTAAGTAGTAGCCAAGATGTGTCATTTTGTTGTCTTTATTTTGTGAAGTGGTTATGTGGGCTGTGTGGATGAATGTGGGAAATCATAGCCAGAGACACTACTGAAGAAAATCCTAGCTGGTTACCCAAGGGAAAGGTTGGGTGGAGTGGATTTTATTTAAAAATCTCTCCCAATTAGTTTTTTTGCAAGGGAAACAATTCTTGCAGGATCTACGGTTGGGAATTCGTTGATTTTTATCTCAAAATATTCACAAAAGCATAAAATTGTTTGAGTTGGAAGTAACCTTAAAGATCAGTCCATTCCAATTCCCTTCCCATAGGCAGAGACATCTTTACAGCTTTACTAGACCACACTGCTCAAAGCCCATCCAACCTTGTCTTGAACACTGCCAGGGGTGGGTCATCCACAACTTTTCTTGGCAGCCTGTGCCAATGTCTCACTGCTCTCATAGTGGTGAGATTTTCTTCCTAATGTCTAATCTAAACCTAGTCTCTTTCAGTTTGAAGCCATTCTGACTTGTCCTGTCACTCCATGCCCTTGGAAAAAGTCCCTCTCAAGCTTTCTCATAGGCTTCTTTCAGGTACTGGTAGGTGTTCCAGGGTCACCCTGGGGCCCTTTTTTTCTCCCAGCTGAACAGCCCCAACTCTCTCAGCCTGTGCTCCAGCCCTCTGATTATCTTCGTGGCCTCCTCTGGACTTGCTCCAGCAGTTCCATGTTCTTCTCGTGTTGAGGAGCCCAGAACTCAACTCAGTGATCCTGAATCAGTGTTTGGTAAAAAATCATGGCAGACGTACTGACATTTTTATACTAACTCACGTGGAAGAAGTGAGGGTAAAAGGATAAACAGGGTTAGAATCTGTGCTGTTTGCTGCAAATTCTTGTTAGCATGCATTGGGGTGATGCCATTAACCATAAACAGTAGACTTACATTTGAGTTTTATTGATTACCAAATGAGGGGCAAAATCATTTTTTTGTCACATGCTCCCCCATTTTAGGAAAGCTGAGTAAGTCTCACCCGTGAGTTGGAGAGTCCTGTGACAATTTGCACTTTTGAAGCAGCTTGCTGTGTGCCAATAACCAGTTGTCTACATTACTTTTAAAAGGTATCATCTTATAACTAAAAAAAACCCCAACAGAGCCAAACCAATAATCTGTTCTTCCTCAAAATGTGACCTACTAAGCCCAGATCATACCCATGTATGGCAAACAATAGTGTTTTAGAAAAGTGGACTTTGACACTCATTACAACTAGAGATGGAAACAATATGCAGTCCAAAATTCAAGAGGGCACATTTCCAATGGTATTAAAGTACTTGTTCCTAGACAGAGTAGATCATGAGATATTGGATCTTAATCTCCTGGCATTCCTATATGCAAGGACGCTATTTTAAGACATATTATAAAGCTTTGAGAATGTTTTAAAGATTGTTCTCCTTTCTCTGACATTAGTTCTGGCTGATTTTTTAAAAGCACTCTCAGGCAGTTGTTTAAATAGTTGTCCTTCAGCATGAGTGTGTATGTTAAACACTGGCAGGTCTTTTGAGGAAGACTTAACCTGTCAGTGCAGATACCATTACTAAAAGGTGGTCTCTTCCCTATTTCTGCTAGTTTAAATCCATCTTTTCATGCCCACTCACCATCAGTGTCTCTGTGGCTGTCCAAAACACTGCAGCCAGTGTGCTTGCTTGAGCTTAACAGTGGCATCTGGCTGATGCCAGGCATGCCCTGGTCACGGTGATGCTCTGCTTTGTACTCCCTAGCACGTGGCTGGAAGGGCAGGAGCACCACTAAAAACCCTCTCCTGAGTATAAAACCTGGAAATGGCATTATTGCCCATATATTATGAGTGTATTCACTATGGCTCTGAGTACACTAATAACCACTGTGAGTACAGCAATTTTCCAGCTGAAGCAGAATGGGTAAGATTTGCGTATGCTGCCTCCAGAAGCCTGTGGGCTTGCATGGCTGTTCTGAGCTAGCAGCAAAACTCATGTGTAGATATGCTGTGAGTTTTGGACAGCCCCCACTGAGACCTGTCCTGCTATAGCTTAACTTCTGTGTGAGCTCATACTACTAGCCTAGGCATACTTGTTCCCTGCAGCCAAGCTCAGGTCACTGCTCCAGACTGCAAGAGAGATAGGGCAGTGCCTGAAAACTGCAAACACTGAGTAGCATAGTTGTCCTTGGCCCCAGCTTTTACAGGGCTGCTCACTGCTCGGGACATTTGGAGCTTGTTTTCTCAGCCAGCAAAGATGATTTAAACAGCTCTGGCAGCCAGGCAACATGGAAATACCTGAAGTCAAATTTTATCTTCCCTTGAGAGAGATTGTATGAATAAAGCACAACTGATGGAGCAATGGAAATCTCTCTAAGGAAGATGCACATTCTCCTTTGGGAGAGGCATCCTATCACTAAATACTTTCCCATTTCTAGGCCAAGATGCTTCAGAGGTTCAAGCTATTTTTGGATTTTACAGTTTAGTTCATTACCAACAGAGTCTTCATTATTTGAGAGTTATTTTCAAGCTCATTTGGGTGAATAAAAGCTTAAGTATGTGATGACATTATCCCAAGTTATCAAGTTTAGGTAATCCATGCTTATCTGCTGATGTAAAAATCAGCGTTAGCTTTTTTTACAAAGAAGTCAGAGTACCTGTGTTGGCTAAAGGAGCTTGCAGAAACAATGACAAGACTGTGTGTGCAGGACAGACCAGAGGTAATTTAGAAACTGCTGTTATGTGTCTAACAACTAACAAGTAATCTTCATGGTTTCATAAATGTCTATACACTTGGTCACACCTGTGAGTAAGCTAAGCTGTTGGAGAAAATGTGTAGCAATCAGATCAGTCTGGCTCACAGGCCTACCTTGCCAGTCAATTGTCCTGAAAACTGAACTGCAACACCTGTGAGGCCAAACCAGGGTGGGACAGAGTAGTTTTGACTCTGCCAAAGCTCTTGTACAGGTCTTGTGCCCAGGAAATGGCAGGTGGCATTTGAAATGACCCGTTGTTGCCTGAGCTCAGCTACCATCAGCTCAAACAAATGCCAGTCTGGGAAGGAAGATGTGAGTTTTTTCAAATCAGGCACAGGGTGCCTAACCTAGGTTTACCACAGTGACAGTGGCTTCTGTGAAATGGAAAATGCACTTCCTCAGTTCCAGTAGTTCTAAACCACTGAGGAACTTAAATCAGGTGGTATAATGTTTTGTTGTTGGGGATTTTTTTTGTTTTATTTGGTTTTGGTTTTGCTTGCTTGTTTGGCTATTGGTTGGTTTAGGGCTTTTTTTGAATTTTTTTTGTTTGTTTGTTTGTTTCTTTTTGGGTTGTGTATGTTTTGTTTGTTTGCTTTTGCTCTTTTTTGGTTTTGTTAGTTATTTGTTGGTTTTGGTTTTGTTTGTTTGTTTGTTTTTTAGTGGAATGATCCCAAGAGGTTTCAGGCACAGCTTTGTTGCAGTCCTCCTCAAATATGAGGTAGCATATCCTGCTCTTCCAGCCTTCCTATGAGCTGGTGGGTTGTGCCTGCTTCTGGAGGACACAGAGCAAATAGTGACTATATCCAGCTGCCTTTGTATTTTTCCAGGATAATACAAACAGGAAATTTCACAACACCCTAAATTAATCAATGTGAAATTCATTTCACTAAGTTTTAGAGACTGTGAAATGACTAGCTGTTACTTAAGGATGTGAGACTCTTCAGAAGTGTGCGGTTCCAGCTGTTATATCAGTGGTAACTTCCAAAACAAGATTTAGATCATGTGTGAGAATTACCTATTAGGTAAGCTTTAATTTTTATACACTAAATTTTATTTTTTTTTCCATGAAAATACAATACTTTGATACACACAAAATTCCTGTACAATAGTTTTGAAAATGTTCTCTTCTGTTTTCTATTGCATGTTGCCTCATGGACTATTTTCTTTATGGTTTTTTTATGCAAATAATATTTTAATGAACTTAATGATTTAACCACATTTTCTTTTGAATCAACTGACTGGAAAGCATTTAGTTTCCATGTTTTTCTTTCCTTAATCCTGATACATAAATGGATGCTTGGTTTTCTGCAGTTCAGTGGCAGAAAACTGGTATTCAACCATCTTTGGTATACATGTTAATGTGCATGAATTCTTGTAGTACGTCATGGTTCTGACTGAGACCTACCAAATGCAAAATCAAGGGACAAACTCTGCTCTAAAGAATGTATAAAAGATTCTATCAAACTAGATTTAGTTTTCATTTTTCATTGCCTATGTTTCAGATTCTATTGTACTATGAAAAACATTTTTGTTTTTAGAGGGTTGCTATAGGCTCATTCACCTAGATTTGGTTCTAGGCCTCATATGTTGTTCATGAAAGAAAACTTTCCACAGTCGGGCCTGCAGAAGAATTGAAAGGTGCTTTTTTTTCTTTCAAAATGAGGTTTTCTTTCATGTGATTAGGGAGACAGTATTGGAAATGGGATTTTTGGAGTCAAAACTAAGAACCCAAGATTCATCAACACCAGCTCTGATGTTAAAACATATCTTGTAATTTCTGAATTTTTAATGTTAGTGGTGCGTAAGAGCTATGCAATAGAAGTTTATACTGCTATCCTGAAAATGAGCTATTTTAGAAAGCTGAAGAAATGAAATGCCTTCTAACAGAAATCTCTAACAGTAACTTAATTTAATTTCTTTGTAATGTTAGGGAAACTTCCCAGCCTGACCATTCCCGAGGCCCCTGGCAGTCTCACTCCCTAGGTCAGAGACTTGCACTGCTGGGACCGAAGCTCTCCCAGCGCGGGCGGCTCCGGTGCCCCGAGGGGTCCCTGCTCAGCTCCTGCACACCCCACTCGCTCACACCAGCCTTCCTCCCTGGCTCCACCCTGCAGCTCCCCTGGCAGAGTCTCAGATGTCTCATTCCGTAAAGCCGTTTATTCACAGCACGTAACACAGAAACAGCTCAAGAGGAGGGACCCCCAACAAAAGAACCCCTGGACTTTTACCCCGTCACAGTCCAGGCCGGGTAAAAATCTTGCTCCTTCTCCTGAACCCTACTCCTGCTGTATCTCCAAGTGTCTGTTCACTTGGCTGGCTACAGCTCCTTGTGCCCTTTGTTAAACATCTTCTTTGGTAGCTCATAGCCTCTTGTCTCCGACTCTCACCCAGAGCTCAATCTGTGTCTCAAACTGCAGCTTGCAAACTCAGGTACCTACACCAGATGTACTCCTCAACACCAAGATGCATCACCTCTTTTGTTAAACTAATTGTTGAAGCTGACAGTCTCTTGGGCATTAGAGGCGCCATGGAAATCCTCCTGCTCTGTGCATGCAGTCCTTCTGGATCTAGAAATCCTATAGTTTATTTTGGGAAAGTGCAGAAAGGTGACAAAACATCAGGGATACCAAATATGAAAGAATGGCTTCTCAAGTGGAATGGATATTTTATAGTTCCAGTTTTACCCCTGCATGGTTCAGAATTGTTGTGACTCCTGTGTAGCAATATGATTACATGTCCTTTAATCTGCTCTGTCTCTTGTGAGAGCTTTGAAGGGCAGTGGAGTAAGCAGAGTGGATAACTTTAAGCTTACTTTTTGCCTCTTGATGCCATCTGAGGAAAAGGTATTGCTCTACATGAGACTATGTTCCAGAAAAAAAGATCATACCTATTTATAGAAACAAATAATGAAAGAGAATATCAACTCTTGTTGGCAATGTAATATCTTGTCTGTTATTCTAAGAGTTATTTAACTTCCAGGATTTGTGAAAATACAGCTCCAACACGAAAATGTAATTTCAAACTGTCAGGCTTCAAGAGATGTTGCAGCAAATAAGGAATATACAATAGCAACATCTTTGCTCAGTTGAATCCAGGACTTGAACTGGCATTCTGCCCTTGCGGATAAAATGAAGGTAAGAACAAAATAATTTTTAGTTAATTAATTCCTTGGCATATAAGATACGGATCTTGAATTTTCATCAAATTTTCAGATATCTCCTTATTTCTAGGGACCACATAAAGCACAGAGGGTTATTGCAAAGTGCAGAAAGTGCTCCCTGTGTGTTATTTATTCATCACAGGGAGCACTGACTGCTTGGTTTAGCTTCACAAGGATTGGAGGCTGGTCACATGCAAGTATTGAGAGACATGTTATTCCACACAAGTGTTTTCTAGTCCCCTGAACCCCCAAGCTCTGGAGGAGTCTGATGCTGAGTGCTTGTTATTAATGTACTTTAGCCATTGCTTTCCAGCCCTTCTGAGCTAGGAGCAGGAGCTGATATCAGCATTATGGTGATGCAAGAGACCACACACGAGTAAGGAATGCAGGTGTAGTTGGGGAGGGAAATTACACCTTTTGCAGTAGGCCAGAGTGAAAATCTGTGTATACAATGGGAAGAAAGGTACATTGATACTGAACTGTACTGTTGCAAAAAGGAACTGTCTAGGAGCTGTTTTTCTTCCTTTCCACATCCAGGCACTTGATGGGAAAACACAATTTACAAATGCAAAAGAAACTTGATAACTTAATTTGGAATATTCGCACATTCAGCTCTTGCAAACCTGTCTTCCCTTTGTTTCTTTGTTGTACTATTTTCTCTGCTTTGCTTGCTTGCTCTGATTTCTGTGTCCACAGTGTCAGGTAGAGATGCCAGCCCTGACTTTAATGATCTGGGAATGCTACTGAAAGCAGCTCAGTGTCAGGAGCCCAGTGCTCCAGACTGGCCCCCTCATTCTGCTAGGAGAAAAAGCCCTGTTCCTTAGCTCCAAACAAGTGTTGATAACATAAAGCCTGAGGGACATGATCCGTCTCTGCAGGGTTCCCAGATCAGGCTCTACTTGGTCTCTCACTTCCTCAACCACGTCCGCTCCCGGTCTCACATGCTCGCACCTTCTTTTTTTGTCTCTTTGGGGACATGCATGACAGTAGGGCTAAGAATACTTTTGGCCGCGAGCTTCAAAGCTACCGCAGGAGACAGATGCTTCATTCTCATTGAAGCTCATGAGAGCTGTGTTCCAAATTCTCCGTGCTGCTTGGGGAGTTTTTTGCAGTGGCTGATGCACCAGTAGCACTGGGGCACAGTGATCCAAATAACATGCACAATCAGTCTTATCAAACTGATGAGCTGCTGCTATTACCCCGGGTACTCATTCGACTTCTACTTTGGGCTTCCCTGTGTAGCCTGGCACGGCCTGGCTTTGTGCTGCCCTCTGCCCTTCCTGTCCCCCTGCCTCACCTGAGCTGCCCTCCCTGCCTGCCTGCTTGCCAGCTTCCGCTCTTAGAGATCCACCCTTTGCTCAGCCAAGCCCTAGTGCAAACCCGCTGCCCAAGGGGAGATCTATGGGGTCAGCGTCTCCAGGGAATGGAAAAGTTTTCTTGAGGTGATCGCATGCCCTTGAGATCAAGGGGGAGTATCAGACCTTCTTATGCTGCAGTCCCTGTCGCTGTGTTATGTCCCTAAAAGGTCTTGGTCTTACAGGGAATAGGGACAGATTAATGGAGAGACTCCTGCCTTGCTTGCAAGAGACTGCACAGATTGCCTTGCTTCCCCCAGAGACTTAGTGGTGTTTGATACCTTTTTTGGTATAAGTAGGAGTTTGGAGGGGTATTGTCAATCACTAGTCTGTATATAATTAAACTACTTTCAGTTTTCTAACTGCTTTACCTGTGCATTAGTCATGCAATCATTAAAACAGCTGGAAGATGTATTTGTTAGCATCACTGATCCTCTGTGGTTTTCAAAGATTCCACTTTATTGAGAATAATAAAAGTGGAATTAGGATGCAAGTGTCTATGGTCTCAGTTTTATGCATGGATTTAGTGAACACTCTGGGCTGCTTTGCCTTAAACCCCGTGTACTGTGATACTAAGAAGAATAACGCTAGTAGGGGAATTTAAAGGGAACAAATCCTAATTTCTGCATTAAAAATGTAAGTGGTATCTGATCTGGCCTTTCTCTTCTTTCAAGTAATCACCCTTTTTAAAGTTTCTTCCAGGTTTATTTTCACACATACAAAAATAAGTTTCAATGGTTTTATGAAGACCGGACATAAAAATATCTACATTTCTTTAAACTTTTTTTTCTTTTTTTTTTAAACTTTTTTTTCTCCAATGAAATCTGCTGTTTGAAACTGAAGAAAAAACCTTGATAATCTTCAGTGCTGGAAGCCTGAAAACTAAATCAGCTTTTTCTGTTCTGTTTGGAAAACGTAAAATCTTCTTCTCTCCTGTCCAACAGCAATAATAGAAAAAACCACAGCCCATCTCCCCAAAGAGATTATGACTTTGTGAGAAAAAAACCCCAACTTTGAACCTGTTTTCTAAATATATTACTCTATCCTACCACCATGAAAATTTTATTAATTCTTTTTCCCTGCATCTTTCCTGTTTGTTTCCTATTTAATTTAAAAGCTGTGTAACTGGGAGTTGTTTGAGTTCTCTTTTGTAGGAAGGTGACTGGAAGTGGAGCCAAGTTGTGGAAGATTCCCAAATTTTGTTGAAGACATGCTACTGTGAGCCCCCATAATGGCTCAAGGGATTCCCAAGGAAATCATAGCTATATCAACATGGCACTCACCTGTACCTGAGGCCTCCAGTCCTGCAGACATGGCAAAATATATTTGCTTCTAAATGGCTTGTTCTTTGATTCTATATATGTAAAAAAGCTGCAGGAGACAATGTCAAGGGTATATTTAGTTGGTGCTGACAAGATTTAAACCTAATTGGCTGCAGAGAAGAAAGATTGATTTTATGTCCCAGGGTTGGGACAGACTAAAGGTGACTTGAGCATCTGACAATGAGAGAGTAACATGTGACTTACCTGTAATTTTAGGGCATCAAACCTTTTAGCTTTTGATTTTCTCTGACCTCTATCCAATTGAGCCGCTTCCCTTTCTTCTGTAGGAGAAGATGCATGTATAGTGAGCTATTCTCTGTCGTGGAACTACCCAATAATGAAAATATAGTGGCTGTAATTAAACCTATTTGTTCTGTAGCTGATTTACTGGAAAGATACTATATACAGTTATTTTTCTGGGAAGTGTAACTATTGGGTTTCTGGCAGAGACCAGCTCATTTTGAGACTGGAATGGCTTGAGAAATCTGATCTACCTTTGAAACCGGCCTCTGTTGGAGCAGCAGGATGGACTAGGTGACCTCCAGAGGTCCCTTCCAGCCTGAATTATTCTATGATTCCGTGGAAGGTTCCTCAATCTGCTCAGGGACATTGTCCTTTAAAGCTTCCATCTGGCCACGTGTTAATCTTGGACTGCATGGGCCATCAGCCTCTTCCATGCTAAATCTGGCAGATGAAGAGAGAAAAGTTACAGCATGTGTGCAAACCATGTGTCCATAGCACATGTGTCCATAGGTACATCTAGAAGGGTTAGGAATGCTAAAAAGGAAAGTCTCAGCTCTGAGAACAAAGGTCTTAAGGAGTGCAGAGAGGGGGGTTTTACAGGGGGAAAGCAGGGTACGGTGAAATTTCACTGTCCTGTAACTGATCAAAGATATTGGGTCAAAAATTGTTATTCACTCAACATCACTCCATAAGTTGTAATGAATAAAAACATTCCTGCTTTTCAGCTGCAATGATAGAGAGGAACCTGTACATGATGGTGGTTTGGAATAGCAATGGGCCATCCAGAATTTATATTTGACACATAAAATAATGGAAAAATAATGAGTCTGGAGTAAAACCTCTCCTCTCCAAACCTGAAAAACTGTACCCTCACAGCTCAAACTAACAGCTATGGCTATAAAAATCTCTTTCCTGTTGTACAGTATTTACTGGTTTATGATAAGGCATAGGGATCCTAGATGCTGTTTAATAGATTCAACACAGCTGCATAACCCTGGAAAAAGTCATGTCCTAAACCTTCCTTTATTATCATCAGATTTTGTGGGGAAAAAATAAAATGTCCTGCAAGAGTAGACAGGAAGAGAGCATCTGCCTATTTAGGCAGGTTCACAGTCCCACTAAATCCTTTTCTGCTCAGCTGGATGCTTGGTATGTTGTAGCAGACTCCTATCATCAAAATGGGTCAGACCTTGAAGAGTAGTCCCTGAGGAGCTACGTAAATATGACACCCAAAGAGAAGCTTTAAAAACTAATGGGAGCTGTCTGTTTGTTTTCTTTAAACTGTTAATCAACATTATTTGTTTTTACTAACGGACAATTAATAAAGCCAATCTAAATTCCCAAGAGAATGAGGTGTCCAATAACTGAGTGCAAGAGAGGTGCCAGTGCAAAAACAAATTCAAAGCTTTTCAGTCAGTGTGACCATTGGTCTGGAGAACAAGGGACAGGGAAGGTGTAGATGATAGTAAGCAGAGGAAGAATTCCTTTCATGACTGTGGCAATTGTCTTGATTTTTGTGATAACATGATAATTATTTTTCTTTGTTTAACAGGACTTGGAAAACCAAAAACATTAGGCTAGGTCACACTCCAAGCTCTAAGAAAACATTAATTAGGCAAGAAAAAAGATGCATCTCAGATGAAAAGAGGAAACATGCTGTTTGAGAGATAGAAAAGGGGCCAGGATGATTTATGTGAGAAAGAAGGCTGGGAAGAGGAATGGGAGGAGATTCAAAATCAGAGTGGTAATATTATCAAGTGCTGGAAGTGGTAGAGTGTGAAGTCAGTGATAAAAGGAATTGAAGAACATTTTCTTTGGTTCATTTTAATTTCCTAGTACTTTATGTTTAAAAAAGCGCAAAGATTTCTAATTAGAGAAAAATAAAATCAAAGATGTTTCAGTGATGATTGTGGAGTTGATACTGAATTTCCCAGATTACAAAAAGTCTTTACAAGTCAGTAGTTCCTCAGCCCTGGCTTAGGATTGGAGATCTATTTGACTTTGGTTATTGCATACCCTTGGAGATCCACTCTTCCACTCACTAACACAAGCAAGTGCTGTTTTTTTGTGTGATAAGTTTGTCTTCTGGTACCAGATGGCTCAGTTCTGAGGCTGTGCACAGAGCTGCAAGAAGAACAAGAATTGCTTATTGAAGGGACAAGTGAGGTGTTCCCATTTCCGAAATGGAGTGGAGATCGTTCAGCACAAAGCTAGCAGAGGGAAAAACCAGAGAAAGCAGTTATATGAGACAAAATTAAAAGATAAAAAATCAGAATCCCATGTGAGATTGGTACTGTGGAAATTCAGTAAGACATCCTGCTTAATTTTTTTTTTCAGCGACCCTGTTTCATTCTTACTCTAGTGGCCTTGCCCAGGTAACGTCATAGGTGAGAGATATATGTGGGTAACAGAGTACAGTTGTGCAAAGTAGAGTATTCAATGATACAGGCAGATAAAGACAGCTTTGTGATACAATAGGTAATAAATAATATTGTTTTCTAGCATTCCCCTGTGCAGTTGTATATGTTACAAACTGGCAGACAGCACATGCTGAAAATGTACTACACCTAGTCTATATGTTTCTATGATTTATCAGCACATAGTTCTGTACTGTACAACACTTTGAGACATTTTTATAAATTATTGCACTCAAATCCATACATCATAGTCTTTTAGTACTTGCTCTCTTGTAGCATTACCTTGGGAATCCAGAGTATATAATACTTCCTTTGGAGGAGAAATTTATCAATTGCTGCATCTGCAGCCACCTTTGTAGCACTTGGAAGAAACGTGTAAAAAAAAAAAAGAAAAACCAAACACAAAACCAACCAAAAACCTCTGTCTGTTCAGACTAACACTTAAATATTTGGTTTTACACTATATTTAGGACCGCCTGGCTGTCAGCCAAGACAGAGCCTATCACAAATCTAAAACACTAGGTGGAAAGATCATGTGGCTGTTAGTTTAATTTTTTTTTTTCAAAATGCTTCTTTTGTCAGTGCATCACTTAATATTGGCTTTATTAGAGTGAACGGGAAATAATGTTAACTGCACTTTCAGAATTTCAGAAAATATCTATCAGGCTTTTTTAGTCATGTTAAGGGACTGTTCTGTTAATAGAATATTTGGTATTTCCACCAAGATTAGCACATTGTTTGAGACCATGAAACATCCTCGTGCTCAGCAGTATCTTGTAAGCAGAGAGAGGCAGAAGAATGATGGCAAGATGATGGAATATTTCCCCAGGCTGTAATGGACCTATAGTAGGACCCCTGTGCAGATTTTCAATGCAATTGTGGCTGGCTGGTTTTGTCTCATGCTCAGGAGGATACAACTAATTCACAGGCACAACAACAGGCCACTAAGTACAGACATCGAGGTTTAGGCACTAGGAACTAAGGAGGTAAGAATCAGCAGTGTTTAAAAGCCCTCCCTCCCCAAATGTGTCACCAATTATTCTTAGATGAAATAAGGGGTTTAACTGTCCTGACTAGCTGGTGTGGATCTGCTGATTGTTACAAGAGATGGTGCCTGTCTGAGTGGGAATTTCTATCCCCAGAATCCTTCTGACCTTTCACAGCATGCTCACAGCCTTTTACTTGAGAGCCTGGTTCCCAGCTTCCCCATATGTTTACTCTGTTTTTCAAGGTACTTTGCCTCACTCTGTGCTACTCTGTGCTGTGCTTACATTAATGACTGTGTGAGCACCTTCCTCTAAGGAGTGGATACCTTGACTCATCCATGCCTCTGAAAAGCTCAGATGTGGAAAAAAGTTATAGAAATAAGAAGACTAATGATCACTTCAGATCCACACTGGTCATGTAGGAAGGTTAGAATGGAACAATATGCCTGGAGAAGCTGGAGATTGAGGGGAAGTGTTTTAGAAGACCAGCTGCAGATAAGTAGGTATGTTAGTCTGGGACCAGTAATCCCACTTATCATTTGGATGCCTGCAGCAAATTTTGCACCATGATATTTTACAAAACTCCTTTACAGGCGTTATGGGCCAGGCCTCTGGTTTTAAATGCTTAAGGCAAAGGCAAGGTAGTTCTTGCCAATGTTCTTAGAGATGCCTTGTTTCATGAAGTTCAGTCCTAGAGGAAGGTTTCCCCTGGAAGATTTGGGCTGAGCAAAAGCACTCTCCTGCTGAAGTGTCTAGCCCAGGTAATATTATTCTTCATCACTCATATGTTGCTGAAGCACTGAGTGCTATATACAGACATTCAGAGCTGTCAGGAAGCACTGCCTGACCTTTCTGAGCTGCAGGTGAACCTACACAGGAATGATCTCCTCTTGATACACCACTGCCTTTCTTCCAGGGCCCCACCCCTGTGCCTGCAGCCATCTCTGAGTACAAGGCAGCAGCTGGTTAAAAGTGCAGAGGAACAGTACATGATTGTTTAGGACAGGAAGTTGCAATATCCACTTGCAAGAATGTAATTGCTTTTGTGCTGGAACAGGGCCAGGACGGTTGATTCCAGCTGGTAGGAACAGCTGCAGCTGTGGAGGCAGCCAAAACTGGGCCTGCTGCAGGGAGGGGAAGGGGAGAGATGGAGCTTGCCAGCAACCTTCTGAACCCAGAGGTGTGCAGGAGAGAGCCCTGCTCAGGTGCCTCATCCTCCCCACTCCACTGTCTGGCCCATGGGGAAGCCTGGAGAGGAACTGGCCAGAGACTGTAGCCAGCCACAGCCCAGGACTTCTGGCATCCAGAGGCTGCATGCAATTCTGCCTGGGCTGCATGCTGTCTGCCTGTTTGTGTCCCTCCTCCCGTTCCCTTTTGTTCAGCTTCTTCAACTCTTATCCATTTGCGTACCATATTTTACAGCATCTTTCTTCCTTTCATTGCCTAAATCTTCTGGCGAATCCCCTACTCCAATATCCAGGACCTACTGTTCTGTGTTTATTGTGCTTTCCAAGGGCTTGTGTGTTTCCACCACTAGGTCTCTGTTCAATAAGCTGATTCTGTGGAGCCAGTCTGCTGCTCTCTTGCTGTGGCACCTGGCACAAGCCTCATTCTCCACTGGTTCTTAAAACAAAAAGAAAATTAAAAGTAGCAATGCACTTTTTTAGCATTGTGATATTGTCTTGTGAATCCTACTGTAAATGGAGCATGCTGACTTAAATATACCCCAAAACCTAACCCTGTGGTTAGAGAACCCTGCTATTTCTAAAAGAGGGGACTTGTATATATGAATCCAACATACAGATTAAAGACTACTGTACAAACAAATTACTTTTCTAACTTCAAAGCCCTATTTGAAAACCTTAAGAGAAAAAATGCACTGAAACTGGTTCATGCAACTCTAACACAACACTGGCTTGATTTTGAGGCTGAGCTGTGAAAGTACAGGTTTTGCACACTCAGAACCTTCTCAGGTTTTTTTCAGCAGCACTTAGATTTTTCCAGGGTTGGTTTTGCAAAGGAAGACAGTCGTGTGACTTCTGAGAGTGGCAGGTCTGCCAAACTGTCTAATGCAGTCTGCCACATGCAATCATGGAAAATAAAAATGCTTTTCTTTTAGAAAAATCTCCTGGAGGCTCCTTGTGCACAGTAGTACTTCCCACCACCCTGCTGTGTGCCAGGGAAAGCTAACTTCACAGGGTTGTTTCTCCTTCCTAGCAGGGCCAAGTCTTCAGTCAGCTCATGAAGTTTCTGCAAGGGTAGGTCCTTTACCCTTTGACTCTCTTGAAGTATGTTGGGGAGCTGGATACATGAGACAGTTTCCTAATACTCATGGTTTTAAATTCACCCGTCTTGATGAAAAACACCTTGATCTTACCCAGCTACCTTAGCCTGGTTTAAATTAAAGGAGAGTTTTGGGGAGTATGCCAGGAGAAGTACTTACAGCATCCAATATAGGCAACACAGTTACAAATGTTTATAAAAGAGGTAAACTAAGAAATTACAGAAAGAGAACACTTAATCTAATCACAGCAAGCTCATATCTAACAGGATATTTTAGGTTTCAGCTGACTTGTTATTGCCCCAAAAACTTTGTCAGGGTTTTCCTGTCTTTTGCATCTGCAGCTTGGGGAGAACTCCTCAGGACCAGCTTGGTCCTGGTTGAAGGGATCAGTTCACTCTTGATGACTTTCTTTCCCTGTCATTCTTCCTTTCATCTCCAGGCAGAGCCAGCTTAATGATGAGTCCTCCGTGGGCCTGACACTGATCAGATGGGAGCTGTGGCCTTAGTGCTTTCCTTTGGTGTCAGAGCTGGCCGTGTCTGTGTTCCTGTGGTTCACAGTTTTCACCCTCTGTGCCCTTGATTTTCCTGCCAACTTCTATAGTAATAAATTCACTTGTTCTAAATTCATGAACGGGCTCAGTGACAATGATGATGGTGGTGATGTCTAGCTCATGACTCAGACTAAGCAGGGGGATAATTAACCACATGGAGAAACAAAGGTTATGACACACTTGGCTACACCAAATTTAACCCTCAAAAATGCTCTAGCATTCACTTTTAATAAAATCAGGAGCAAATATTTTTTTCTGTCAAACATGCTCTGTGGTGTGGTTTTTCATAAATAACAGGCTGCATTTGGAGAGAAATAATTTTCAGCTGATTTATGTATGGACATCTGAAAATACAAGGCTGAGTAAGATAAGGGACAATCCAATAGAAAAAGTAGTGTTGCTTTGAGAGATGATATAAGCAGAAAGCTTTCTTTTAATTTCTGGGTGTCCTCAAGTGATTCTGTGAAATTCTTAAACATGGAGGGACAGAGCCCTCATGCAAGCATCCTGGAAAATTTGCTGCAACATCCTTGGGGTGGGGTATTGGATCATCCTGTCTGGTACCATGGGACAGCTGCATTGAATATTATGAAAATCATAGAAAGTGTATATATGACTTTTTAAAAATCTACTTTCCAAATCCACAGTCATATTAAATGATCTTACTGTTGGTGGAACGTGTCTAAGATATATTTATACACATAAGACTTCAAGATAAAGAAACAGCTTGGCTGGCTCCTGGTTTTGTTGTATAATCTGGGAGATTTTTTTTAGTTTTTTCAACTTTTTGATTATTTGGTGAAAATGTCCATTAATACCTCTTTGCCCGGATCTCCTCTGTATGTCCGGATGCCTCAGTCAGGAGCTGGGACTGCAGTTGTGTGGTATAAAGTTGTCACTTGTTTTCCAAATGCAAGTCTGTATCCCTCTTATCCTCTACTCTGAGGTTTGAACATAAAATCTCTCTCTTCTCAGCTGAAGTAAGAGTTTTTTCCACACCTGTTGGCATTGACTAACTTCAGCCACTTATTTAGAGAAGTTTGTAGAAATGACCTGGTAACGTGCTGTGCCCCACTGGATATCTGTGGCAGCACAATTTTTAGAAGAATGCAGACCATCTATTTGAAAGAATGGAGCCTAATTTTTATATTTAGAATAGAATTTTTTCCTCTNGATGTAGACATATTGCTGTTCAGAAGAACATGCAACTACAGGCACTCCAGAGAACATTCACTACAGTGTTGGAATTTATGTATGTGAAGTTCAACTACTGCTTCTCCAAAGCTCTGGCTACCACTGTTTCTGCAGCTCCAGCACTGCTGAAAGTACCAGGGAGCTTGCCCTCCATGGCCACCTACTGTCCCTCATGTGACTTCATAACACAGGCAAAAGGCATTAGTGGGAGCAGGGAGGTAATTCACATCATTCTTCCCCAAGTGTTGAACAGTCAGGAATTATGAAACTGAATCTCCACCATTTACATGCAAATCAAAATGCAAATAAGCAGTAGAAATTCATAACAACAAACCATTTTCTTTAGCTTCATTCCATCAAAGCAAAATTCAGTTCAGCCTGTTTTTGAGCATTATTTTCAGGGATTAGTGGGATACTGTTATTTGTGAAAAGTCATGCAAATGAGTGATACATTGGCTTTTAAAATAACTGCAAAAAAGCACATATTAGATTCCAGTCAGTGGTAATATTTTGGAATTCATCCTTCAATGGATACATTCAAGGTTTTCTAAGTGGTTAGGAGAAAGCCTTCACAATTTGCATTTTAACACGAAATACAAGCTTTTAAATTATCTATTTACACACATAATTCAAACTACTTCACAAACTGTTTGGAGGTCACACATTATTTACATTAAAAAACAAAAAAGAAATTTTGCCCAAAACATGAGCCAGCTTGTTCTGGAGGGTATGCAAATAGTCAGGGAGGAGCAACACAGGGTGTGGGGAATAAGCTGCTGGGGCATGGTGGTATTGTGAAACCTCAGCCCCAGGGCTCACAGTGTATGGGCAGAGGAAGAAATAAGACATAATCATTTTGAAATGTGGACTACTTAAAATTCACCTTATGAATCACGTTCTTTTGGATACCATGCAATATTGTGATGGTGACATACTAGCTTTAAAAAAGATCTGTTTCAATCCAATCTTCCAGAACTATGGGATGGAGACATCTTCAGAAGATACTGTAATAATAAACACCTAAAGCACTTATATTTACCTGAGGAACACTTGCACTTCAAAAGACTCACTGTAAAATTTCTGTAATTTACTGAACATATGCCCATTGAAAGTACAAAAAGATAGTCCTAGTAGGTCCTTCTGGTTTAGGGGGAATGCCATAAAATGTTATTTTAGGTCTCATTGTTCAAGCAGAGTGATGCAGTTGTTCTGTGAACATAATTAACTAAGGACTGATTTTCTACAATTTCTTAGAGAAATAGAAAAGCCCAGTATTAAATACTTCTTGTTTGCCTTTTACCAGTCAGTTTTCCTCTAGTCTAAAACACTTCCATTTTTTCAGTAATGGATGTAGTCTGTTGACAGTTGGGTTCTGTCAAGGGCTCCTACAATATGTGAGAGAAAACCTGTCCACTGACATCTCTTTATCACAATGTTTGCTGCCCCTCTACAGCTAGAAGGAAAACAGTTAAAGCAATAAATCTGTAAAAACAGAGATTGCATGTAAGCGGCTCCCATAAAGCAATAGGTTCTATATCCACCAGGGGCTATATTCAGATGAGTAATTTGTTCCTTTGACTTCATAACTGTGCAAGCCAGAGAGAGAAATAGGTGCTACCACCAGAAAAGCAATATCTGATCAAAAGTGGTGGCTGAAAAGCAGAGGGGGAAGCTGGAAACACTATTCCCTGATGCTATGCCTGCAAAGCTTTGTTTCACGGGTCCCACTCCACATTCCTTTTGTGGAGGGCTGTCTAAGGCACAGACCCTCTGCTACTCTGGGGAGATGTGAGTGTCACTGTCTGCCAGGACCTGGCCTGGTGTTACCAGGTGGGAGCAGAGGCATGCAGTGGACCCTTAGACATGGTGGTCTAATGGGTCTGGCAGCACGTGACTTAATATACTTGAGGGCATGCATGTCCTCTCTCCAAATTAAAGGCTTTGCCCAGCCCTCTTATCTGTTCCAAGGGTGAATCCCATGTGGAAATTTTCTGACAACTCACTTTGATGCTGCTGAGTGATGGGGCACCAGGAGGCCAATAATGTGCTTGGGGTCTGAGCTGCCAAGGACTCAAGAGAGTTTACTTAATCGAAGACCAGAATCTGCTGCAGTCAATGGGAGACTTGCATTGACTCTAGAGCTTTTTGGATCAGGTTCCAAATGATTAATTCCTCATAAACAAAGAGGAAAAAAGAGATTCTAAGGAGTCAGGCCTGGAAGAAAGACAAAATTTGGTCCTATAACTGTCATACTCTTTATAAACTGAGGTACATGGTTATATAGCTTCTAATTATCTTGTAATCTTCAGTGCTGTGTGAATATTAATATTTACATGATTGCTGTGTGCTACAGTTCTGTGAGTACTTGCACTTCCAAGAAATGCCTGTTCAAGAGTGAAACAAAAAATAACTCACAAGGAAGAATAAAGTTTGGCCTCTAGGAGCAACTTCCAAGCACATTACTGAAATTCCAGAGTTGAGTATGATATAAACTTCAAAAATGCTGACTGGAAAGGGAGGAAGGAAGGGAAAAGAGAAGAGATGATAGTGAAAAAGAAGATGAGAAGGACAAAGACCTTGAGTTCAGTAACATTCATTTGCAGTTTTCAACTGAACATTTTTGACATAGTCAGGTTTAGGTCTGTGTTGTTAAAATAGTGAGGGCATGGCCAGACAGAGGAAAGCGTAATTGACTCTCCTAATAGGTGGATGTGGTTTTTTCTGAAGTCTGCTCTGACTTTTACATCTGCGTTTTTCATTACACAATCATCATGGCCTTAATTCTTCTTCCTCATGCATTGATCCCAGACTTGTGGGATTCCTAGGAAAGGAAGCAAAGGTGCTCACTTGATGATCCTTGTGGGTCCCTTCCAACTCAGAGCATTGTGTGATTCTGCAATTCTTTTGCTGGCTGTCAGTGAATGAAAGGTTGTGTTGGAAGGCTTTAAGCTCTAGTCTGCTGGGTGACACCAGCATTCTGCCAGCAAGGGCTCTGTTCCCCGGATGTGCAAAGCCCATGTGCCAAGTGCATCTTGCCTGTGTGTGAGGGAGAGCTGTTTCTTTGTGCAACAGAGCAGCAGGATTGAAAACAGTTTGAAATGCATGTTCATTACACTTAAGAGTTCTTGTGTATAACTGATCAGTACAGTTCAAAGGTGGGCAAGAGAAACTCCCTTCTCCTCTCTTAATGTTTCATGGAGCACCAACCGTATGAGTGCAAGTTTGTGAGGCAGGGTTCTTCCCAAGTGGGTGAGTAGGAATCTGACTGCCACCATCAAGCTGATACTCACACAGATGCCATCATTGTTTTTACATTAGGGAACTTGGGTCCTTGGGTTGTTATAAGGGGGAACATGGCAGTTTGTACTGCCATTGAATCTAGAGGAAGTGGCAAGGGAAGAGACTTCCATGCAGACTTTTACGTTGCATCTAAGAGTGCCATGGGAACCAGGGTGACATGGAAAACCTCTTGTGGCAATCAGACATAATTTCCTTACACGAGCTCCAAATGGGCACCTGTTTTTTTGGCCACTGGAGCCACACAAATCCTTTATGGGCAGTCTGCAGAAGGCTTTCAGCTTTGGCTGCTTGTGATGGAACCCACAGATTATTAGTTTTGTTATTAGTTTTGTGGTCTCTTTATCCTCCCTGTGGCTGGAGCAAATTAGAGCTTGCAGTGACCAGCCATGCCAGAACTGACAGTCACCTGACAATGACAATTAGCAATGAAATATTATACATAACAGGCTGTGGATGCAATTTAATGCATATTCAAAAAATAAATTTCTTGTCCAGAAGTCCAAAGTTTACCTATCTGCTTTAATATTCTTTAAAAGAAATATTCAGAAACCCTGGCGTAACATTCAGCAGAACAAGCACATGCTAAGATGGAAAGAAAAGCTCGGACTGAACATTACCATGTTACAAAATGTTTGTTTGGGACTAGTAGCTTAAACAAGTTCTGGCTGACCAACCTTAACAACATAGAGACAGCAGTAATTTTATATGCTGGACCTGTCCTGTAGAATTTACACCATCAATCAGACACAGCTGAGCAGAACAGGGTCAGTTCAGTTGTCTCTTGATTTGAAGTTGTTCCACTTTCTTGTGAAGTGAGCTGAGTGCTCACATAGCAGTTATTTTGTCTTAGCTGGGAACCCACAATGGACAGCTGGAACATAATTTAGGCAGCCAAGCTGTCTTGCAAGTGATCCTGCACGTGAGCACCTTGCCATTAACATTGCCCTTGAACAGAGAGCTTAAATGTTCCACACTGGCCTGCAAGACTTTGGGGTCCCCGCGAGGTGATAACTTCCTGAGATGCCTGAAAATATGACCTGGCTCCAGGCAAGAGTTTTGAGTGATGACTAGCCACTGGCTCTGAGGCTACAGAACTGGCCTCCTCCCAGGCCAGTGTGAACACGCCCTTATCAGTGGGGTTTGACACCAACACGGCCCTGTGTCTGTTCCCTGGTCTGGCTGCACAGACTCTAGCATGGAAGGCTCAGCTGCAGAAAAGCAGATGGGCTAAAAATGATGGAGAAATGCTGACCTACTAATGGATAGCATCCTTACTGTCTTCCCAGACTCCTTTCTCCGACCTGCCAGGTACACATGTCCATAACAAGCAAAATAAACTAGATGGGGAATCAGAATATGAGTGGTTAATTCACACAGAATGGCTATCTCTAAAGTTACATCACTCAGGATGGATAGATTCTAGTCTGCTGCAGACATGGATGTGTTTCCCTTTATTTCAGTTACAACACATGGAATCCTGATTTTACAGTTAGAGAGAAAGTAGGAGACCATGCTACACTGTCCAATGTACATGAATTTTTATGCTGTAAGTGCTTCCAGTTGCAATGTCTCTCATCTCCTGTCCTCCCCTGGAAATATCTCCAGTAAAAATATCCATGCCCAGTGCTGTCCTAAGCCATCTGCAGCATAATGCTTGGGAACAGAAATCTACGGCACAAGGCGATGAGCCCAATGGGAGTGAAATCTTAGTGGACAATGATTCCTTCTTTAAGGTGGTCTGGGTGTGCCTTTCAAAATACAGTGGAGTTTTCTGTTTCTAAATGTTGCACTGCTGTTTTGTATCATTGGTAAAGGCATATTCATTTTTACCCCAGAGGGTAGACTTTCATTATTTTAATTATAACAGTTCATGTGTTGAAGAGAGTCTGATTTTTAACATATGTTCCCTGATATATCAGTTGGAATGAATTATACCCCTTTAAAAAAGTCACTTAAACCAGTACAGGATATTTCTTTTTATACTAGTTGTTTGGAAATGTTAACACTCAAATGATCACAAGTATCCTTTGAAGTGAAGCCTGGCTTGGAGATCGATTGCTGAAATTAGCACCTTGGTTGTTTTTGCTGTAGTCTGTCTGCTTGAGGTCTCTATAACACGTGAGTTGATTGTTTTACAACTTGGAGGTCATCTTTGACATCTAAAGGGGCAAAGCACTTCATTTTCTCTTCCCATTTGGGGTTTGGAAGTAGAGAATGTCTCAGTCATGAAAATCTCCAAAATTTCTCTGTCTCTTGAATTACTTGGTTTTGATTAAAACAACAGAATATTTCGGGACAGATATTTCAGTCTTTTTTAGTAGGGGAAACATGGAGGAGTCTCTGAAGCAGGAAGGTTGTAGGTGGTTGTACACTCAGTATCATCAGTAGGTTGCAGTAGAAGTTGATGTAAAGGAAAAGTCTAGTGAGTTGTGATGCCTCTGTACTAGATTGGCTAACATGAGGCACCAGCAAGGCTGCTGTTTTCAGGCAACACCTTAAGCCCTGGAAATCAGACCTCTTTATGGAGTCTCAAGGCACCTACAGTCATTAGTCACTTAAAAAAAAATCCTGACTCTTGTTTGGAGAAGGCTTAAAGGATACTGCAAGGTTATTTTCTTTCTTGCTCACTGGTCTCAGAATAGAATATGCTTCTAAGGAGCTTAGTTTCCTTGGACAAGCAAGTAATTTGCTGGGTTTCAGATTGTCACTCAGAAAATTCATACAAACAGGCCAAGAAGGATTTTTACCTCACCCAAATAATTTTCCCCTTTTGCTAAGAATATTTTCAGATCTTGACTAAGTTTGTAAAAGAAGATATAAGACACACATTCCTCAGTGTGAAATATACATTAAGGAACTTGGAATGTGATTTATTTTGCATATATATAACACCATGTTCCACAAGCTACATCCACTATCACATACTATGAGATGATGGCAACCTGTGTGCATCAAAAGGATTCATCAATAACCCTTTATTAGGAATGCAGCAGGGGAATGAATTTATATTCAGAAAAACATATATTCAAAAAAACAACTTTACAGCAATTAGAAACTATCTCAAAAATAGCAGCAATAAAACCTTTCCAGAACACAAATGGCTACATTCCTAAGGATATGTCCAAACTGCTTGAGATAAGCAGAGGATACATCTAAGTTTCTGACAAGTTACTAGTGTCAGAAAATCACCACAAATCCTTCATGAAGTCTGAAGCCCAACATAAAGCCTGAAGAGGTCATCAAAGCAATGGACTTCATGTGGTCTGAGAGAAGAGAAGGGAATTCCAATTATTATTCTATAATAGTACGAGAGCTTTTAAGTTTCTGCTGAAGTTTTGGAGTTTATTGCTAGTGGCAGCAACTGCTTTAGTTTTTCTGTGACTGTCTTGAATTTTGTCCTTGGCAACTTTTAAGGAAAAGGATCCGTGACTTCCTGGAAAGCTCTCATGAAGGGCTCTGTTAGAGACTTTCTACTGCACATTAACACTACTACTTTTGGAGGACAGTTTTGTAACTCTGCTTACCTTCTCATCTTCCTGGGTTTAGGGAGTCTCTGGAATGAAGAAGGTTGTTGTTCTGATATGCAAAAAAGAGATCTGAACTGATGGAAATGTGGCCAGCTTGGGCAATGCCAGAAGTTTAAGATCCTGCTCCAGGATGTGTAATTAATCACTGGTACACTCATCCTCAGGTTGTCATAGAAACAAAATAAACTGTATAATCTGAAACAATTGTATTAGATGAGATTATATGGAAATTTTTAAAGGGAAATAAGGTCTCAAAAAGGGAAATACTGATCTGTAAATAGATAAGAAAGAAGCTTTTCCAATGATTGTGTCTCAACAGAAAGGATTTCTTTCACCTGAATGGTGGCTCTGGTCACCAAGATTTGAGCAGGATGATTCACAGAGTCAAAACCTTACCCTAGGTGTTGTGCTGCTGTGCTTATACATTGGCTATACCAAGTAGAGTTTGGTCTTGTTGTACACAACTTCTGCACAGGACTGAGCTAGCTAACACCAGACCAAAGCCTCAGAAATCTTCAGAAAATAGGGAAAATTATTCTCAGGTTTCAAACATTCCGAGCTGCTCTTTGACTGTTAATTGACTTTGGTGGGACTCAAACCAGGTAAACACTGAAAACTTTTGCTGAGTAAGGGTCTGAAGAATGCTAAACTACCAGCTGGTTCTAATTTAAATTATTACCTTAATTAGTAATTTTGACACATCTAAAACATCTACTCACTTGTAATAAGCTTTCTCTTTCTTCTGACTAGCCTGTTTCTCAGTCCTCCTCCACCATTCAACCTGTTCCTCAAACAGCAGTATTAGTGCAAGAAAAATGAGCACTCTGCCCTTGTTAAGGCTGAACTCTATAATTTTCTTCCCTCCTGAGTCATCTGTTAGAAGAATGTGAATCCAGGAAGTTATTTTTAAAACAATATATCTGTGATGGAATATGGTATCTTTGATGTGGGTGACCCATTCAAAAGATACATTCTGCTGGTAAATTTTGAGCCTCTCATTAAAGTTTAATTGTGGCTTCATTATAAAGATGTCAACATAATTTATTTTAACTTAAATGTTATAGATGGTGGAGAGCTGGAAAAGTAGCTGACATTTCAATAGTCACATGTAACGGTTCCTGAAGAATAAAGCTCCAATATTTTATTCTGCCACTCTGCACTTTTTTGTGGTGTAACTTCTGTTTCCGGTTCCCCAAAACTCTGCAAGTACCCATTGTTCATGGGGCCAACACAGGAATTAGATATTCCCTCAGGATCAGAGACTCTACATCTTGTTCTGCTGCTACCCTCATGAAAATCCCATGTAATTCTCTCTGAGTTTCTTCTCATTATTTTTTTTTGTGACTTGTGAGTTCTTGATGGCAATGAAAAGGATGGGATTTGTTCTAAATTTAGATGAAGCTATTCAGAACATCAAGTATAGGAGAGATGAAACCAGCCTCTAGCAGCTTTCCTGAACCGTGTCTTAAAAAATCACAGCACATCATGGATCCATCATCTTTAATAAATTCAGGATGACCACACGTGAATTCCTGCCAGCACATCTCACAGAATTTAAACAATCCCTTTTTGTCTTAAGCATGCCACTTCTGTTTCAACTCAGGTCTATTTGTCTGAAGGACACTGGTGAAACTCCTCAAGTAATACAGAACTCACTATTCCTACACACATCGTTGAGAGAATTAATTACAACTGCTGTTTTGATTAAACTCACAGAGCTAATTTCAAGGAGATATTTCTGTGTTACCAGGTATGTTCAGACAGTAGGCTGAGGAGATCATGGTTGAGTTTCCAATACCATGTGGTCTTTCCTTTCTCACATGACCTCTTTTTGAGGCACCTGTTCAGTTTCACTCCATAAATCCTCTGGGTGAATTATATGGTTGCAATTCATTACTATGCCGACTTCGGACAAGTAAATGGAACTGCACTACAAATAAATTTTATCCATTGTTTAGTTTTTAAAAACTTTACTCCTCTTTTACTGAGCACAAAGTTTGCAAGGTTGCAGCAGCTCCAGAAAGAGCAGAGCCTAAGGTCATTTTACACTGTCAAATGACAAAGATCCTGCACTTGTGAGACAGCTTAATAATATATACATTTTCAAAAAACTAATTTGTAACTTGTTTATCATCAATTGATCTCTAATCCAATTTCACTGAGTCTTAACTGAAACTTCTCCCTAATATTTCCTTATCTCCATTAGCTTTGGACTTTTAACCAATGTTGACAAATTTAAACAGAGGCAAGAAAGCAAAACAGTTTAGTTAGTAGATAAATTTAACAAGCAAGAGTAGGAGGAAGCTGTTATTTTGTTTTGTATTTTTAATTTATAGCCCTATGACCAGGAATTAAACCTAGGTTTCACCAGTAAACTCATCTGGAGTACATGTGTAAGCAGTTAAAAAAATATGCTGCACTTTGGCAGCACATCTGTCCTAAATAGTCAAGCAACAGGCTGGAAGTTGCTTTTTATTCCTTTTACAACAAAACCTTTAATATGAGAGTCTGAGGAGGAGAAAGAGGAGGGAAAAAACCCAAACCAAAGCCCCTCCAACATTGCAATCTTCAAAGCTTTTTACCCTTATAAATGAGTTAAATTTCTATTGTGACTTGTCATACCAAAATCCAGGAGAACAGTCAGAATATAAATAATTTTAAACCTCCTTTTCCCTTCAGTCACAGTGGCAGCATGATTTCCACAAAGTCACCTCCAAATGCACAATTTGGAGTAAAACTGTGTTTACCAGATACATAGGTACTGACTGCTGCCCTAGAGAATTTCAAAGAAATTATATTCCTTTTTCCTTTCTTTCTTTCTTTTTTTTTTCCTGGTAAGTTAATTATTTTTGTACACTTAGAAGAATAAGATGTGCTCAGTCCTGGGATAAGAATGAATCCACTAGTGTAAACTAGGCATCTGCAGTAAAAGGCAGAAGTTAAGTCAAATCAGATGGCACTTCTTTTGTCCTTTCTTACTCTAATGGATTTAATTGACCCAAATCTGAGCAAGCTGCAATGTATTCTGATGGATTTTTATGGACAAAAATATGTTTTATGAAATCCTAATATTCCTTTTTGGATTTCTGTTAATGCTTGGTAGTTAATGATTTTTATTTCTACTAATATTTCTAGTGCTTTTATAGTATGAGTTCTGTAGTGCTGGCTCTAATTGTGCACACCAATAAAGAGGAGTTACAATAGGAGATATCTTAATTTTTGGGATGGAAAATTTTAATTTTTCTTGTGACCTTAGAAACTTTAAATCCACAAAACCAAAACAAAACTGCATGGCAAATTCTGGAAAAAGGAGCATGCAAATTATATGGAAATGATTCACAGAAATATGTATTAAAATGCTGATAGACTGGAGTCAGCCTCACATAAAGACTGGTTTAGAGCCTGACTTACCTCCCTGTGGCTCACTGAGCCACCAGTTTTCCTTTGTGCCCACCTAGTCCTAGGTGAGCTACCATGTTTAGGGCACACAAGAGATGTTTGGCTGACCCTTCCATCCTACTTGTTTCTGAGGTCGGTTTTCAGTACAGGGATCTGAATACTGTGAGTGCTTGCAAAGCAGCCTGTTGGGTCCCTGTGTTGGAAGACCAATTAGGAGGAAATCACTGTGCTTTTATCTCGTGCTTTCTGAAAATGCAAAATGTTGCCACTGTGCTCCCCACGAGGTGAGGGAATCCAGGTATTTTTGGGATGGAGAAAAAGTGTTTGAATGGACAAAACCTTTAGAGCATGAAAGCACATACAGGAGTGCAGTTGCCTCTTGGCTTTTAGATCCTCAATGTTGAATTTTAGATACCTGGTCTTTGATGGATACAGACTTTGATTAAGGTTTCCCTCTAACAGGAGTTAGGGATGTCTTGGGAATGGCTGTCATTAAAACCTCAATATCATGCTGTAAGGACCTGGGTATAATTTTGCAACATCTGGTAGTGGCAACCTGATCTCTGACTGCTGCTGCTGATTAGTCCTCACTGAGACAATTTCCATCATAGACATCTCCAACATTTCTTCTCAAGACTGAATGCTTTGCAGGCTGCATCAAACAGCAAGTAGCTTAAAGGCAAAAACTTACCATTACATAGAAGGCACAATGTCTTTCAAGCCTCTACAAGCTCTGCTCATGCTTAGCATCAAGCAAATCAGAGTCTATTATGCATATTGGTACAAGTGCATGAACAGTTTTGGGTGCTGAACAAGAATTTATTTCTCAACCAGTTTTGTCTCTTTTTGTTTTAGTTACAAGAAAACTTCGGGGTTTTTTGTTTGTTTTTNGTCACCCTCAACATGTGCTTGTCTAGATAAACATCTCAATGACTCAGGCTGCTTCTGCCCTGTCTGCCAGGTCTCTGCTGCCACCCACCGTGGGTTGCAGAGGAGAAGAGCCAGGTGTGTTTTCAGCTGGAAGTCTCTTGTATCTGTTATGCAGACAAATTGCCAAATGAATCACCAAACAATGTGATTTACTCAATACGTAGAATTTTGCAATGGGAGAATTGTTTCCCTATAAACAAGCAGATCTTCAAATCTTTTAAAGGGCTATTTCCATTCAGAGGGTTTGCTGAATAATACTGGTTAAATCCTGTAGAAACAGAATTCCAAAACTGCTCAACTGAGCTTGAATGATGATCTCTGGAAACACGGAGTTACTGGGGCTAGATTTTTCTTACATTAGTCTCTGAAATAGCATAGGCACATCTGAAAATATCACACTATGATAAACTCCCATCTGTTGTCCTTCCTGCATGGAGAGCTGATATATGTCATTGTTCTTTTTTTGTGGTAAAACTCAGGACTTTTCAACTTGAACCATTACATTTGGGTGATATCTTAAAATCATTCGTGTCAGAAAGCACTTGGATCGTTACTTTAATTACTTAATTTTTACCCCATCACTCGATCCCAGACTGTTCCTCATAAGCAGCACCTGGTTTGTTAATGAGTGCAGCACCCCACAGAAGCAGGAGGGAACTATCACCCTGCCTGCAGTGAGCCTGGGCATGGCACCACTTCTGTGGCCACTGCTCTCAGGGGCAGGTCTCTTCAGAGCTGTTCTCACGGCAGCTTTCCCAAACAATAAATTTCTCTGATATAAAACAGCACTGTGCAAATTTTATTAGCGTATGTCACTAGAACATACCAAAGAGGTCTTAGTGATGAATCAGTTAAGAAAATCCTTCACCCTGTCCTTTCAGTGTCCTATCTCCCATGCAGTGTTTGGGTTTATGGGCTTTTTAAAGGCTCCAGTGATAAGTCTCATGAGCAGAGTCTTATATGCAGCCATAGATAAGTGTAGGCAGGAGGAGGTCACCGACATGCTGGGAAAATCTGCTGTCTCCTCACACAGGGCAGTCCAAAAATAGTATCCTAACTGGTCCTATTAACTCTTTAAGGTCCTTATCCCATCTCTTGTGCATGTACTTGGTTGGCCTTTGGTGAGTTGACATCACGTTTGCTCTTTGAAAACCCCTTAAATGTGTGATCTGTTGCCTCATGGATTCTGGCATGTTTAGTTGTACACTGATGTGCAACACTAGGTAAGAGCTGTTACAGATGCTATCAGGGGGAGACAGGCTCTGAAATATTAATGCTTTGTGTCCAAAGACCCTCATTACATCAGCTGTGTCCAGTATTCTCCAGTGCCCAGAAAGAGGACAAGGAGAGGAGAGCAGAGAGCTGTGTCCCCTTCTGCCTCCCAGAGCACTGCCGGGTTAAAGGCTGGGTAATCTCTCTTGCCCTCCTGGTCTCCTGCACACCCTGATGGCCAGGAGAGAGGGACAGCAGTTCAGCTGCACAGCCACAGAGGTCCTGCTGAGAGGTGGCAGTGCACAGCTCCACAATGTGACTGGGGTTCACCTTAGGCCAGTGGGTCCCTGGCATCAGAAAGAGGAGCTGCCCCAGGCCATGCAAGAGCAGGAGTGTCACACTGCAGGCTTTCCCCAGGAGGACCAGGAGGATCTTGGTTCTGCCCCACGGCGCCTTGCTGGGCTGCTCTGCAAATGATAAATGGCTTCTCTGAGGAGTAGCCATACGGGAAGCTGTCCAAATAAAGTGGATTTATATTCCAAGGCTCTTCTATGTCTAGCTGACTGCTCTGGCTGGTGCTGCTGATGGCCCATACCTGTGGCCAGCCTGTCTTTCATTTTCGGTATGAAAGTATTTTCCCATCAAAGATACATTCAGAAGAACCCAATTATCAGCTGACAGTTTGGAGAGAGCAAAACCTTTGCCTCCTGTCTACAAGAGAAAGGCCAAGTTCTGCTAAGAGTTATGCCATTTTAGATAAGATGTACAGAGCTTTGACTGTTTCCTCTCATGAAACTCTTCCCTTTGACATTAGAATAATACAGGGAAGAGGGGGCCAGATTTCCTGTTGGTGGAAGCAGGGACTTTGATTTGTGAGTGAAGAGAGTTGTAAAACTAAATTCTTATGAGGTAAAATTTAGACCACAGATTAAAATTTTCTGATGTAAGTCATGGATAACTTTGCCAGTCATCCTAGCTGTATCCCCTTCAGCTTCCACAGCACAAAGCAAGAAAAGGACACTGTCCAAATAGAAAGGATGTGATCACACATTTGTTAGGATTCTGCTAACAAGAGTTTTATTAAACAACAGACACATATTACAGCACAAAGCAGTAATGGGCATGCTGAACTCAGAGTATGAAGGTCATTTATGTGAAAAATGTATGGTAAATACTTATTGATAAGTTGCAGGCAACCACAGACAAGAGTGAAAAGCTTTATGTGCTACTAGCATAAAACAGAGTTTTCAAGCCAGTGACAGCATTAACTGTTTTGAAACCCTCAGGGTCAATGCTGCAAGTGTGTCCTCATATGCCCAGGATTCATATGTCTCTCTCCATCTGGCTCTTCTCTCAAAACAGTTTTATATTGTTCTACTGACTGCAATGCATATATCATCCTGCTCAGATCTCCAGGAGAGTAGAACTGAGTCAACAGAGTTGAAGATTAACATATTAAAGTTTTCAGTGGTACGAGGTGATGGGAAAGCATTTGCAAATTAGATTTTAAGGGGAATTAGGGAAAAAGTTTAGGCAAAGAGGAAAACATTAGGGAAGAGAAAAATTAATAGTGGTTTTGAGAATATAGAATTCAGTCTACACAGAGAAATGTAAAATTACGTCCTTAAATACTATGCATAAAAGCAAGTGGTTATGGTTTACAAAGTCTAGGTAGTAAAAGGAGAGAAGTTTTTTTATCTAGGATTGCTAGTGGGTTACTAGACATAACCATTAAAAAGGTCTATTATTCATCATTTTAAAATCATTTTAAAAGCTGAATGGGCTTTTTGGATATGTGTGTTATCCCAGAAATTGACTCCATATGAGTGGTATGTGAGTGACATTTTACTGATTCCAGTCCTAGCTGTGTGTGTGACAAGGTCTGTCACTGCTTTTTCACCTTTCGTGCACTGGAGCTGTTTATTCTGGCTTAAAGCTTACAGGGAGTTTAAGACCCGTCATGTAACAAGACAGCATAAAGTGGAAAGGGGCCATAAAAGCCAGTGTAATCTTTGCTATATTCATCTAATATACCTGGGAAACATTTGGGTACAGCTCTGCTGTACTCTGTCCACATACATAAGTAGGGGAAGCTGAACACTGATGTTTAAAAGAAAATAATTTTTCTCCAACAAGGCACCACACAAATGGCCCAAGAGACAGAATCTCATGTATTATTCTGGCTGAAAATCAGGTTTTGTGTTTTAAGGGCCAGAACACCAGCCATGATATTGCTATTTTGCCTGTGTGTGAGCAGCTTGGCATGGCCAGGCAGTGATGTGCAGACCCTAATGGACAAAGGCTAAGGGCTTTAATGTGTTGGAAGAGGGCACCAGACTGTCCTTCCTTGAGAAATAGACTTCCAAAAGTCTGAGAAAGTATTGCTTTTCAATTTGACGGGTTATTAATATCTGGTCATAAGTGAATGCACTCTTTGGGTTTTTCTTCCCTTTCTTTAGCTATCTGGTTTTAATGAAAAGATATCTATTCTCTATTAGTCCTTTGGTACCTGTCTATCTACTTTTCTTTTCCAGATACTCCTTATAACAGTTGTACTGTGCTCTCTTTGGAGAGTCCCTTAAGAGAGGGCACATACCTGTCCTACAAAGAAAGGATTGTACATAGGAGTTCCACAGAGTGCCATCATGATGCTGCAGAAACAGACTCTCATATTTCTTCATCCTTTTTTGTAATAAAGCAAATTCTATTTGACTTTTGTAGCAGTGGTGCTTGTGTTCTCATTGCCTCCCACTTGAGCATAGCAATTCTTGATCGGGTACAGCATCAGATTGCAGCGGGGTTAGCATGTGGTAACAAGAATGATGCTGGGAGGCCTGAAGGAGGGAGAGCATTGCTCTAATTTTAAATCACTGAACTGGCAGCTTCATCTTAGATCAGCTTACCCAGACTCAAAAGATATTGCCATGATCTATTTAACTGAAATTAACCTTCACTGGTACGCGGTAATTACATTCCAAAATCGGTGGCAACTTCTGCTAATCAGTCCCCGTGTGACACTCTAGGTTTAGGAGCATTACTTTCAAGTTAAGAAAACAGATTTTAAAACCCAGCTTTGGAACTTCCTGAGTCCCAGCTTAATTGTGGGCAGCTGAGTGTGTGTTCTGTGCAGTTTTTTAATCAAATATATTCTGCTATGAGATAATTTCACAGAGCAAGCTGGGTCTAGCCTCTGACTGAGCTTACCTGGCTCCAGGGCACTCCTGTTCTCAGGAGAGAAGAGTAAGATAAGAACCCTCCTGATGTGTCCTCTTCCTGTGTGCAGTGAAAGCTCTCACCTCCCACAGTCTCTTCTCTGTATAGGACAGCATTAGGATAGCTCCAAGGCCTGCTCTAAAAGCAGGCAGGAAGAGACTGGGAAGAGCCAGTGCTAGGGACACCTATTTCTGGAAAAGGGCTGAAAGCCATCAAAGCAATTCATGTTTATGGGTCATCAAGGAGGACAGAAATAGGAAGCTGCCTTGTTCATGTCCTCATTTAACAATGACTTATGGACACGGGAGAGGAAACTGTTATTGAATGGCAACAGCAGATGCCAAGTCAGGTTGCTCTGCAGTCTGAATAGGTTAAATCCAGTGGATACCATCAGAGGGTGTTAGAGTGTCCTAGAGAAAGGATATGTGGATGAGAAGGGTGAGCAGCTCTGCTTTTCAGCCACACCCTTTCCCATAAACCTCTGTAAAGAGACCTTCCCATGGTGTGACAGTTGGACATGAGGATGTCTGGTCACCCAAGAGGAATCTTACAGGTTTGAGGAATAAGCCCTACTTACTAATAATTAACTCTATCTAAACATTCAAGGCTTCACATTTAGGCAATTATCTGGGGAAAGAGGTGAGTTAGGATTCATGTGTGAAGTCTACATAGTCACTTGTTTTATTGTGCTGGTTTTCCAGACTGACAACTATTGTGAAGATATTTTTGGATTGAAGCTGTGTTTACCTCTGTTAAAGCTGACATTGTTGCAATCCTTTTCCTTCTTTTAATATACTGTGACAATCTGCAAACTACTGTTTTCTTTATGTGGCCATAGAGTCTGTGTGGAAGATTTCTTCTTGTGCCTTGTTTTCTGGTTCTCATCAGTGGTGTCAAATTTGTTGAGAGCTTGGTGCAACAAACTCTACTGTTATACTCATGGGAGGGCCCTGCATGACTGTGAGAGAAGGTAAGAAAGAGAAAAAAACTTTAAGTTTTGTCCATTTAAATCTAACCACAGCTGATCTTCTAAGCCAACTCCAGTTCACCTCCATGTCCTATGCATTCACCTTTCCCATCAGACCTTACAGGTACTGGTGGTGGTCAGTGCTTCACAAGGTTTTCTCTCAGCTGTTTCAAAACACTTGTTCTTCTATCTGATACTTTCTTGGAAACGCCCCAAACAAGTAGGTCTGAGCAAATCTGCTTTTGCTTGTGTCATCTTGAGTCCAGGTTCAAATTGTGTCCAGAAAGAGCTCAGCATTTTCTGTGCCTCAGCCCATATATAGAGGAAAGCAGCTTACTGCAGTCAAAACCAATAACCACACCTCCTTATTTCTACTGGAATAGAAGCAATATGGGAAAAGATCAGGCTTTGTTTATTCAGGGTAGAGAAAAGATCCTGTTATGGCTGAGACATAAGGCAGCAGGATATACACATCTAAATGTAAAGCTACTAAGGTGCTTGTAGGAGTGGAGAGCTGCCAGGCATCCTGATTGCATTCTAGTGTCTAAACCAAACAGAGTGGAAAAGTGCCTCTGTGCTTTAATGACCTTTCCTGGGGTCACATTCTAGTCCCATTCATTTGGGGTTTGAATTATTTTTTTTTTCTCTCTTGAGAAAATGTTTAAAAGTTAAAGTTCATGATGAGTCTTGGATGAATTTCTGAACCCTTCCCAAAGGCCTCTGAAGCCCTCACACCTGTCTGTTGATGCTGACTTGCTGCATACCTTATTTTGTAAGAGGTTTCAAATAATGCCCAGTTTGAGCTGCCTGCTGATGATCACTGTAAAAAAAAAAAAGCTTTAGGAATCCCAAGACCCTGGATAAATAGTAGAACTATTGCTCTTGTAGGGCACAATTCCTGTGTTCTCAGTCCTGTTTGCACGTTGACTCATTGGATGACCTTGGAGAAAGTGTACTGGAACAGGGATTGACTTCATCAGGCTGGTGATTAACTCATCTCAGCCTTGTACTGGTAAAAGAAAGGTTTCTGTGTGAAAGAAAAATCCCCACCAATGCCTTAATTCAGCTCTTTTCATGCTTGTTGGGCTTTACTCTGAATTTTCTTTGACAAAAACAATGCCATCTTTTATGGATGAGAGGAGTGAAGTTTGTCAGAACAGAGTGATATAACAGAGAGGCTTCCATTTGCCAAAGATTCAATCCTACACCGATGGGAAAATCTAAATGAAGCTCCTCCAAACACTACTGATGCATGCTTCAACATTACTTGAAACCAGAAATATCTGCATGTTCATCTCCATGCTTGTACATAAAAGACTACCCCAAAAACTCACGTCTCTTACTCTCAATTATGAAAGAAATGTCTAGTAGCTTTTATCTATACCATGTTTTGATAGTGAGCTTGGAGAGTGCTTGCATTGGAAAACTGCCCAGAGAGCATTTTATTGGTCACATTCAATTTTAAAATGGTTTATATCTCCCTAAACCCTGTGTTCACAGTATTTAATATTATGAATGGGATGGTGAGATTGCCAAGCATTTATCAGCACAGAGATATCAGAATAGAAATAGTAAAATGACACATTAATCTTTGAGTTCTCAATATGTCACCATAGAAACACCTGCTGTCCATTATCTAAGTGTTATGAAAATACCAAGTTCTTAATAACAGACACTTTGGAAGAGCAGTAGAAGTGCTGGGGAATGAATATTGCCATTAGCCCAATCCTCCCTTTCCTTATTCATCTTCAGTTACAACCTGGACTTGAAGGCAGCACTGCCTGCCTCCCATGGAGAAAAGTCATTGCCATGTTGTCCTCAAAGGAAAGATAAGAGACAGACTGCTTTGCTGTTTTTGGGGGTTTTTTTTTAATAAGTAACACTAAGTACTCTTATGCATGATAGTTGATCTGTGATGATAGCAGAGTTCTCACTGGCTTCACTGTCACTAGGTAAAACTCTTGGGGACCTGACATTTACTGCAAACCAGGTTAGGGCCATAAGGGTGAGCAGGAAACCAAAAGCAGGCACCTCATGATTTGCAGGGCTGTGATTTAACAACTAGTACCATTTCTAGGCTTTTCCCCTCCCTGTTTCTCCAGATCCTGACTATACCCATAACATATTCCCAAGAGGAGGAGTTAGAAAATGGAAGAACTACCCATTTGACATTTCTGGCTGATGTCTTTATCTAATGAGCAGAGGGTTAGCATCAGTAGCGTTTGTACCTTTGCCTCTCAAAGTGCTTCTTACAGGCTTTATTGGGTAAATGATGTTCAGTTAACTATCACCTCAATAAACAGCCTGCTTCTCTCTAGGTAGTGAAGGAACTGGAGCTGAGTAACACCTTTGTGAAGGTGCTTCCACTCTCTACTACAAGGAAAAATAGTTCATCCCTTTGTACCATGCAAACCTAAAGGAAACTTTTTTTTTCATTTTTGACTGGGGATGTGAAAAAATTGTTTGACAGTAAAACTTTTTTGATATATTAGGGTAATGATCTTTCCTTAGAAAGAAGGCTCTTCTGGTATATTTTCTGGCATACTCGGAAAATGGCAGCATGAATAGCTCAGCTGGTTTTGGCCTTTCTTTATTCTTTCAGTGAAGGAATAAACTTTCAGCCTTTGGTAAAGAAGAAGAGGAGGAAGAAGCAATATTTTCCCAGCTGGGGTCAACACATCACCCTTGCTTGGACCAGGAATTATGCTGGAAAGAGTAGTGCACCACATGGGTTAAGGGGTCTGGGCAGAAGCAACATCTTATCCATACGTTATGGTACCAGTATTCTCCAAAAGCTCTTTATAAGCAATGGAGCTGCTGCTTTGTAACTTGTCCTCATGAAAGTGGTTTTATTGTGGAATGGGCAATGGGGCAAAACAGAGATTCTGTCTTTTAATCTAAATGTTCTAAGAAATAGAGAGCATATGAAGCCAAATGTGGATTTTATCTGTCTTAATATGCAGCTGTACCTTTTTTATGAGGACTGCACACATAACCTTTCCCTCATGAGCAAGGGGTTTGATGTTAACTGGTACATATACAAGCTTGTAGTCCTTTGGTATGAGTCTCTAATAGAACTGTTGGCCCATCTCTTCCAAAATCAGATCCCATACACAAAACATATGTTTAAGTCAAACTTTCTCTGTGAGAC
>VZTR01025568.1:196887-214019 GCA_013400775.1 Chaetops frenatus
TCTTGCTAAGCCTAGAAGCTCAGCTCTAATGTCCAATAGGGTAAGTCGGTCTCATCCTGTTCCAGTTTCATAGCTAAAGATTTGGAATTTAACCTTACATGATGGTTTTCATCCGGAGGAGCTACTGGTTTCAGCTGGGTACACTAAGGACATGCCTCAGATGACCAAAAGCAGCCAGACAAGGTTGGTGATAACTGTCTGCCAGAGATGTGCTATGCTTAAACTCACTGCCCCAGCCTCAGTGCTGACAGACAGACACTGGCACTACCAGTGTAGTAAGGACTGCACAAGGGCTAATTAAATAATTAAATAATTAAATAAATCTATAAAGAACCTAGTTCTTCTCCAGAAAGGAGATGAGGTAGCCATCTACCTTGGCTTTCCCACCTGCTTCTGTGCCCTCCCCACCATGCTGTGCCAGGATCTGCACCAGGCTCAGGCCACATCACAAAGGATATGTGCTCTTGCTCATTTCTCTGCTCTTTAACTCCCTGCCCCCTAAACTTGAACTTGCTGGTAGGAAAATACAGTCTGTCTCCATATGTTCCACCCAGCTGTGCTTTACAGTCCACTACAGCAAAGAAGTCAGTTCTGATTCTCTGGTGCACATGAGAATCCAGATTTTCCCTGGTATAACATGTCACTTCCTTTCAGGTATTAGCTTGCAAGTTTTGCACTGTCACAGCATGAAATTACTGGACCTTATTTTGATTTTTTATTAGTAGCTGATTGACACTGGTAGCCAGGTAGAAAATAAGACTGATATCCTGGAACACAGTGAAAAGCAAATGGAGTTGCCAGTTGCTGCAGACACCCCAGGTTATCTTCTCATTTCCTCACAGAATGGGAAAAGGTTCATTTTTCAGGACTTTTGCCATCATTTGGCCATGTGAGGGAAAGCAGAGTAGGTGTAGCCACATTTGGCTGTACAAGTGCCAGACAGAGCATTCCAGCCCCAGGGCCACCTTGGATGAGCTCAGTACAGCCCTAGGGCATCTTGGTTTGCTATCACTCATTCTCTTTTGGTGGATTATTTTATTTACTGTTGGAAGTGTTACACAAGAAGACATAAGGCCTCTTGTTGTTAAGAACTAAGTTGTACTGGATAAGGGAAATCCCAACACTTGCACAACCCTTCATTTCACATTCCCCTCTTCAAAGACATCAGGGGGAGTATGATTGTGTGTGTTCTGTTATAGTATGCCATCTCCTCAAACACAAAAATATATTCCTGGGATAACTCTAGAATATATGTTTGTACATGGATGTCTCCTTTGAAGAGGATTTTTTTTTTAAAGTAGGACTGCCTGTAGAGGTAGGAAACGGGGTAATGGCTTTAAAGTGAAAGAGGGTTAATTCAGACCAGATACAAGGAGGAAATTTTTTATGCTGAGGGTGGTGAAACACTGGAACAGGTGAGCCAGGGTAGCTGTGGATGCCCCATCCACGGAAGAAATCCAGGTCAGGTTGGATGGGGCTCTGAGCAAAATGGTCTAGTTGAAAATAGGTGGGACTAGGGAACCTTTAAAGGCCCCTTCCAACCCAAACCGTTTAGTGATTCTGTGATTTTTATCAGGATAATTCTTTTAGAATACCTATTTTCTGGTTCCAGTGTAAAACATTGTAACACCTATGTCAGGCAAGTAGTCATCACTAGGCTATGAATGGGTATGAAACAGGACTGGAGAGGTTTCTCCTGACTCCCCTGAACTTCTGTCCTCAAAGTGGGACTGAGGAACAGGGAGGAGTGTGAATGTTCAGAAATAATATTATTTGCTTTAAAATCATGTAAAAGTACCCAGATTAATAAATTTCCTTCCCACTGATTGCCTTTGCTATTGAATTTTTTAAGGATTTATGCAGAATACTTCTTTCTTCCTCCAATTTAAACCACAAAAACTAAGTTTTAAAATTAAATCCTTAATTCTCTATATGATCATGCAACTCCAGGAGCTGAAGTTTTACAACACACAAGTTGTCACCCCAACTGTTTAATCAAAAAATTGAGGGATTCAGAGCTCTTATAGCTTTTCAATAGAGCTGCAGCTCCGAGCTGGTTCCTTTATCTTCATCTTTGACTTGCTATCTGTAGCGGTCTCCCTAGACTTATTTCATGTCTCTGATCTTACATACCCTGCACACTTATGTACTTGGCTCTGTTTTTTTTCCCTTGGAGTTTGCTCTTCACTGGTTCTTCTCTCTGGCACTCACTTTCTCTCTCTATCAAGATACATCCTCTTTTCAAGTGTGCATCTCAAATCTCCCGGTTTGTCACTATGCTAAACCCATTTCAGGCCTGTATCCATGTACTTTTATCTTTGCCTTGCAAATAAAGTGGATTTTATCTTCTCTTATAGTTGTCTTTTTCTTTTCTTATATCCTCTGTATTTGTACAGTTAATCTGTTTATAGCCAAGGCTGTGCTAAACATTCTTGCACTCATCTCTGATGAAGCGTTTTTTGACTCTGTGGATGATACAGCCATATTATGGTGTTGTGAATGTTAGTACTACTCTCTTGAATGCAACCATCACTAATTTTTTTGTTATTGTTCCTTCCTGCTAGTGATTTATGTTGGGTATGCTATTACCTTGATTATTCCTGGATGTCATTTACATACACAATTTAGGCAACTTGACCATATTAATCTTGCCTTTAAGTGTGGCTCTCACTTTTTAATAGATTAACTCATTACACAGAAGATCCTGTCATTCACTTACTAGAAGTTAGGCATTTCACTTTTCCAGCAACTAGAAATAGATCCATTTTACCAAAGAGAAGTTACTGAGCTACACAGACTTCCAAGGGAAGAAATTGATAACTGGATAATTTTGGTGAGGCCAAAGACATCTTATAGACCTAATATCCTACTAGCAAGGAAAAGTTTGCAAGAGTCTGTGTCTCGTCCAAGTCATCATTCTCCTTTGTTCATAGAGAAAGGGAGGAGTAACACAGCCACTGCTGGTATAGAGCTTTTTCTCCTTATGGCTTCATTCATTTAAACAGGAAAAGTTTAGCTGTACTACCCCATATTTGATAATCCTTTCTCTGTCCAGTTGCATGGGAGGAACAGCAACCGACACAAAAGTAGTTTTATACCTCAGACTAGGCTGCTGCACTGCAGTGTGGAGGTCAGGAAGGACAGCATCAGCTGTACCTACCAGATAATGACAGGTTGGGAGAACTGTAACCTCCCTTTAATTTATTTACACAGATAAAAGTCAGTAGAAGATTTCAATCCCTTTGTTTCCAAGAGGTGCCCTGGAAAAGAAATGTCTCAGTTCCCTACAGCTGTCCTTCAATTTTCTAATTATCCACTCATTTTCCCTTTCTGAGCAAGTTTTTTTCTGGAACTTATTTCATCAAAGTTTTCCTTTGTAAAAGCCTTTGTATCGTCTCTAACATCTTCCAAGGTAGAGCCTCATTCACAGAATCATAAAATTGCTGAAGTTGGAAGAGATCTTTGAGATCATCAAGTCCAACCTAGCACCATCACCATGTTCACCATTAACTCTGTCCTCAAGTGTATATTCACATGTTTCTTGGAGACTTACAGGGATGGTGACTCCACCACCACCTTGAGAAGCCCATTCCAATGCTTAAACTGCTTCAGTGGTTAAATTCTTCCCGATGTCAGATCTGAACATCTTCTGCCACAGCTTGGGGCCATTTCCTCTTCTCCTGTCAATGGCTGCCTGGAAGAAGAGGCTGACCCCCATCTGGCCACAACCTCCTTTCAGATGGTTGTAGAGAGCGATAAGGTCACTCCTGAGCTTCCTTTTCTCCAGGCTGAACAGCCCCAGCTCTCTCAGTTGCTTCTCAAAAGATTTGTGCTCCAGAGTCTTCCTCAGCCCCACTGCCCTTCTCTGGACACTCTCCAGCACCTCAAGGACTTTCTTGAACTGAGGGGCCCAGAACTGGACATAGGATTTGAGGTGTGGCCTCAGCAGTGCCCAGCACAGGGGGACAATCCCTGCCCTGGCCCTGCTGGCCACACTATTGCTGATCCAGGCCAGGATGCCATTGGCCTTCTTGGACACCTGGGCACACCCTGGCTCATGTTCAGCTGCTGCCACCAGCATCCCCAGCTCCTTTTCCACCCAGCAGCTTTCCAGCCACTCTTACTCCAGCCTGTAGCACTGCATGAGGTTGTTGTGACACAAGGGCAGGACCTGGTTTACTGTATCTCGTACACTTGGCCTTGGGTCATGGACCCGCCTGCCCAGATCCCAACTGACCCACCAAATCTTAGATAAGAGAGCAGTCTCTTAGGGCTGGATTGTGAATTTCCAGTCGAAGGTGAGATGGGTGGGAGGAGCAGCATCCCTTCGTGTGGGGATCAAAGTGTAGGCTTTATCCTTACCTCTTGTCCCCTCATTTGTTCTGGTAAAGCTCATATCACTAGGCTACCCAACTACACCACACTGTCCCCTGCCTGTCAGCCCCCAACAGTGGCTGGCTTCGACAGGAATGGGAGACACGCATTTTTCTCAGTTCTATTGCTGTCCTTTTCCTGAATCACCACTTTTCTTCTCGTAGTGTGGGAAGAATGGAGGTCTTTTGATTTCCTTCACCCACTAAGTTGGAGCAGTGTAAATTTAGTTCTCAGACAGCAGGTCAAACCAGCCAATAAACAACCCCCTATGACCCCCTACAGCTTTCACAGGCCTGCACTTTGATATTTGATTTCTGAGACTCCCACTGCAGCTAATTGAAAAAGTCTGTTTACATTTTGTTTCTAAGAGCTCTCTATGACGTTCAAACTGTCTTGTGTACATACAACACGGGCAGGAAATTGAATTGTTTATAACATGGCTAGGTATTCAGAAGTGTTTGAAGAGTCCCTAGGCCAAGCCCCCAGTGCATGGCTGCAATTCTAATTCCCATTTGTTTTTAAAACGGGACTTAGAAGGAAGAAAACTGCTTAGAAGAAAGCTAAGCACTGTTTTTACCACCTAAATCAATTATTGTTTTTGTTTTTCTAGAGTTCACAAACAATAAGTTTGCAAATAGCAAGAGAATTGGTTAGAGCATGTGCTTATAACCAGCAGCTGAGCATGTCTGGATGGTTTGTCACGATCATAGTGACATCAAGTCTATTGCACTCAAAGGTGACAGATAGGCCAGCAGTGTTCAGAAGTGCTGTCGCAACTGCTGCAAAGTTTGGGGCCAACAGAACAGTTGCAGGACAGTTTGCTGCCTTTTGGTGTGGGTTCTGAACTCTGGTAGTGAGTGGTACTGCAGTGCAGCTAGGAGCCGCAGCCCGAAACCAGAGCATTCTGGGGAGATCAGAGACAGGACACTGCAGACACTGTCTTCCTGCTGTGCCTCTTTGGCTGTGCTGGACAGAAAAAAACAGTAGCTATTTAAGAATTAAATTCTGCATGAAGTCAGCATCAGATTACTAGTGAGAGGGAAGGTTACAGTACTGGTTTTCAGCAGTACATAATAATATAACACCTATCAAAATGAAGATGAAAACATTTTAGGCTCTTAATTACATGCCACATGGGTATTATGCAATAGATTTGGTTAACTGAGATCTTGACAAACTTACAGGCTACAGAAGATGAAAATATATATAGTTTATTGGTCAGAGAGGTTTAAGGAGTGAGCCTCTTTAATAACTGCCATTCTACTCTGTGTAAAGAAGACAACATTAAATGGATCCAAGCGGTGCTCTCTTAACAGAAAATAGCATGGCTTCCCTCTGGGATTAGTACAGGAATAGAAATAAATCAAAGAAAAATTACTCTAGGAAGATATAGAACAGTATTGTTGAGGAAAGGTGTCTAAATATAACACCAATGAAGCAGCATTCAATACATTTCAAATTGGCTTAATCCAAGAAACAGTGTGATGTCTCGCAGATACCATACACATGATGCAAGCTTCTATTATTTCTGTTAACAAAGTGCATCTGGAAGGCCCTAAAGATCTGAGAAGTTTTATGGACATAATTTGTTTATTTCTTTCTTTTGAAAACATTTTTTCCTGATGGTAGACAAAGAGAGAATAAACACACATATTCTTTCACCATGTAAAATAAAAAGTAAAAATGGTTTGTAGTGTTAAATGTAATGTTAGAATGCTTCTAAGCGATAAGAAGACTCAGCCATTGTCTTCCTCTTGGATGAGTAAGAAAAAAGAAAGCCTTGATGACTTTGAAGAAGGGTTTGGAAAAGAAAAGCTATATCAACACTGGAATCTTGTTTCATGATATAAGGTCATGTGATAGGGCCAGACCCTTGGTCATTGTTGGAGGCAGTGTTTTTCTGAAGCTGATAGAGCATCCTAGGAGCTGTCCTGCTTTAAATCTACAAAGGATCTAACCTAATATATTACAAAAGTTAATATGGTTGATGTACATTTATATCCTTATTGGTCATCTGTGTGTTTGGCAACAGCAAAGTGACATCAGGAAATGTGGCTGCAAAGCAAAGATACAGGTGGCATTTGTTGCTATGGCAGTTTCAGATGAAATGATGAGCTTAGAGTTACATAGCAAAAGATTACTCAGTATTTCCTCTCAATAAAATCCCTGGACTTCCTGCACCCAGTGTCTATGAGATTTGTCTCTTTTATATGGAGGGTCCTTTAGTAACTAGAATACAGAAATACAGCCTGGTTCATTACTCTTAATCTAGTTATGTATATGCCTTTTATCACTGCTCTGTCTTGAGCCTGGTCCTGAACTGAAAAATAGTACTATAAATCCAGAATAGCTCCACAGATATGGGTAGAGATGGATAGATTACTCTGAGTGTAAGCTGTTGTATTTTCACTTTTAAATTGTGTAAAGGTCAATATTTACTACCTTCTACAAAGAAGGTAGCTTATCTAATTTTTGATAGAGCTCATTGCTTAATGGAATATAAATATGAAAGAGGTAGCTATCCAATGTAGTTAGAGCAACCATTTTTTCTGGCTATTCCTGCTCTGTCTGGATGTTTTATCTGGACAGAATTTAAGAACTTTTGCACATTTTTAGGATCCCTTCACAAGAGGCCAAATGAAGCAGCAGACCTAAGGGCACTCATTAAGTACACATACTCTTTATATCAGCCGAGCAGGCACTATGCCATGCACATAGAGATGTGTTTCTGAAAGGAAAACCTGGTCAAAGCCACAGTAGTACCAATGAAATTATAATATTAGAGAGGACTGTAATTCAAAACAATTTTAAAAAGATGTGGCATATAGTTAAGAAGTCTCCCAAAAACATGAAGTTCTCTATTCCTATCGAAGATTTAAAAAAACCCAAACTTGTGATTTTATTTTTCCCTTTAGCTCTTTATTTTCGACATAACAGCTGATTTAGGTTTACCCTCCTTGTTACAGCATATCTGTGCAGATATTAAGAACATTTAGGACATCCTATTAATCTGTAGCATGTGCACCTGAAGAAATAGGGCAGTCTCTAGGGGGCTGGGTCAATGGCTTCCTCTCTCCTGTCTTGTACCCCAAAGCATAATTTGTTGCTTCTTAACTTTTCATTATAAAGTAAATTTGTTTGGTTCTTACAGTGTCCATACGACGTTTCTGCTCTCACTAAGACTACACAAGAGTTTTGCTCTTACACAGGAGCAGTGTAGCTCAGAGACCTTCATACATGTCTGGAAGCTGGATACAAAGTCCTACATATAGATCAGAATAGATCAGAATACATAGATCAGAATACAAAGCAGTGTTTCCCAACTACTGCCCTTTTTTGCCTTGAGTAGGAGCAGGGTGGTTGCAGCTTCATATATCCCCATGCATAGAAGTATTAAAAGTCATGCCTGAACACATCGACCTTCATTTGACAAATGCAAATCCACTAAAGTCACTAAAAGGTTTTCAGTTGAATTTATCAGCTTTGGTTGCAGTCCAGTAAGCCAATTGCATTAATAAGTTTTGTAGAACCATGTGGTCTAAGTTACAAACAAAGTGTCTTATTTGTATTAGATGCATAGTAAAAAAATGCTAAATCAGATGAAGAACTCATATTCAAATTACAAGCTGAGTACACCATTCTGTTCCCTGTCTCTGAGAGAAAATAAATTGGTATGTCCATGGCAAGGGGTCAGCTGGCCAAATTCATGCATAACTTCAAGTCTAAAACCACTGGTTTTGGAATTCTCCAGAATTCTCCTTGTACTGTTTTGCAGGTCACTAATATACTTGGAATCTGAAATATGGATCCACAACCTAGTCATTATAAACATAAATGAGATGGATGATGACATTTCCTACTCCATAAAATCTGCTGCTCTGTGGCTACTCAAGAGTTCATTTGATCATGTGTTCTTGGGGAAACAAAGGATCTCCCAGATCCCTTACATTAAGAGTCTGGGCAGTTCTTGTGCCAGCAACTGCTGCCAAGCTTTTGCCCTTAGTAGCCACAGTTGAACTTGTCCCTTCAGAATTTTGTGGAACATATATATCACCCTATGCAGCTGAAGGAAAAGGAAATTGCTGTCTTGTTTAAAACACCTTTCAGCCCAAAAATAAGAATCATGGTTTTCGGATAAAATGAGTACCACACTAAACCACTGTTTTCCTATTTACACAACCAGGGGCTCTTAAAATGATGAGAAAGATGTAAGATCCTGTTGAGTTAAGCTTGTGAAATAAGTAACACATCTTTTTTGTATTTTCTTAGTCAAAAAATGAAAAAGCTAAAAGGTTTCACAACTTATTCACCTTGTAATCTTTTCCTAGTGATGTCGGTGCCTTTATGGTTTATTGGATGGACCTCGCTACCAGCTATTGTTATATAAGTATTACTACTCTGCTACGGCAAACACTTAAAACTGCTTTTAAAGACATCTTCAAAAAATTATGATTTTCAAAAGCTCCTTAGAGGCTTGTCAAGCTGCAAGGCAGCTGGAGTTGTCTCTGTGGTATTTTCTCTGTGTTTCAAGACAGTGAATTAATGTGTAGCAAGTGGAGTTTTTAGTGATCTTTGGAAAGAGACAGAGGAGGAACATCTTAGATGAGTCAACGATCAAAATTAGTTGGAGATCTCTTATATTTTATATTCATATAAACTGGGAGACCATTATACCTATAAAAGGGTTTTTAATGTCAGGTTTGAGAGGTAAACTGGTATATGATGTTATATCCATGGCAATGTGTCAGAACACTCAAGAATGTGACTGGGCTCCTACAAGGTACATGGCACTCATTCAGCAGTTTTCTTCTTGACCTGGAAAGAGAAACTCAACTTCTTAACACTTTGCTTTTCCCTCCAGTGCTTATATTTCCCTGTGGAAGGAGGAGAAGAGAGTGAGCGAGTTAAGTGAACTAGCAGATAATTTTTTCTTCCACTTCTTCAATGGCCTTCCCAGAAGTGTCATTCCTTCTGCAAATTCATCTTTTAGTGCTTTTTCCTGTGAGTAAGAAGGGAGGAGTGGCTGATATCTAGAGTGCTGTACAGTCAGTCAGAAGGGCCTTGACAGGCTGGAAAGATGGACAGAAAAGAAGTCTCTGAAATTCAACAAGGGCAAATGCAGGGTCCTGCACCTGGGGAAGAACAACCCCAGGTACCAGCACAGGCTGGGGCCCAGCCTGCTGGAAAGCAGCTCTGTGGAGAAGGACCTAGGAGTCCTGGTGGACAACAAACTGTCCATGAGCCAGCAGTGCCCTTGGGGCCAGGAATGCCAATGCTGGCCTGGGGTGCCTTAGGAAGAGCAATGCCAGCAGGTCAGGAGAGGTGATCCTGCCCTGCTACTCAGCTCTGGTGAGGTCTCACCTGGAGTCTGGGCCCTGTTCTGGTCTCTGGAGCAGAAGAGAGATGTGGAGGTCCTGGAGTGGCCCCAGCAGAGAACTACAAAGGTGATGAAGGGACAGGAACATCTCTCTTACGAGGAAAGACTGAGAGAATCGATCCTGTTCAGGCTCAAAAAGGGATAACTGAGAGGGGACCTCATCAGTGTCTGTCAGTGTCTGCAGGGAGGGGTCAGAGGAGGGACCAGGCTCTGCTCAGCGGTGCCAAGGAGCAGGACATGAGACAACAGGCAGGAACTGATGCACAGGAAATTCCACCTGAATATGAGAAAAAACTTCTTTACTGTGCAGTGACAGAGCACTGGAACAGATTGCCCAGAAAGCCTGTGGGTTCTCCCTCTGTGGAGATATCCCATTTGTTGGGAACAATCCTGTGCCATGTGTTCAGGGATGGTACTGTTTGGACAGGGAGGTTGGACCAGATGACCCACTGTGGTCCTTCCAACCTGACCCATCCAGTGATCCTGTGGTTCTGAAATCCTGATCACAAATGCAGGAAAAATACCCTGGGAAATTACATCCTAAGCAGGAGTTATACACCAGTCTGCAAAGTTAACAGATGAGAGGGTGGGGAGATGATACATATTATATTAAATAGAAAACTAATGAACAACAATCTTTGAAGTCACTTTTTTTCTGAGAGCAGCAGAAGGACTGAAATGGGAAAACAAATATGAAGATGGTGCCCTGAATGCCTAAAGCATTGTGGATCATTCATTTTTCTTTATATCATCATCATAAACAGAAAAGACAGAAACAACATCCATTTTCCAACACCTACCACACTTACAAATAATAAATATTTAATATTTGCTGCATGTAAATTTTATGAGTGTCTAAAGCAATATCAAGTATGCAAAAGAGCACATTTCTTCCTTCTGCTGCTTTTCATTGCATTTACAAGAGGATCAAAGTCTGTCAGGAGCTGACTTGGCAAGGGAAGAACTTGCTCTGCTAAATCACCAGGAATAAACTTGGGAATTATTGACTTATCTGAGAAGAGAGGGTGAGAGAGATGTATAAAGATAAGCTTATATTATTAAGTGAGAAGTTTTTTAAATTTCAGTGTTTATGCTTCTGCTGTTTCTTTATGAGCTGAATAAAGGACACCATAAAGGGTGCCTGAGTTCAAAACAATGTGTTCTCCACCTTACCAAAACACAGCCAAGGAAGACAAAAGGGGAAGGAAAACAAGGCTATTAAAACAGGAACTTACAAGTCCACAAACAAGTCTGATCTAAAGAATAACTCAATAGCTTTCTCATAAATAACAAGTGTCAGGTTTGGCTCTTACAAGCTACCACACATTGCTAGGCCCCATATCCAAGGGGCTCCTTTGCTTATCAATCTTCCCCTCTTGTAGTTAAGTTTACTCAGATTGAATGGTCTTTGGAGCTAACTTTGGACATCTGTTGCACACTGACACCCTAATCTGTGACCAAAGAGCTGCCAAATTCTTTGCCATAGGAGTCAGAAAAAGTAATATTTACCAAAAGAAACTACAGGATTAAATTTTAGGATTTAAACACATAGACTACAACATCCATTTTGGAGTGCTGGCACAAATGAACGGTTATACTCACTCTTAATCATATTTATTTTAAATTTCAAATGGAGTAATAAAGTTGGCCCACAAATGGAACATCAGATGTTTATTCCCTGTAATACTATTGTTTTAACAGTGTAATGCATGCTAGTTCTTAATTATAAATATACTGCAAATTGTCACTCTGTGACTAATAAAAATGTACAGTGTGTTAGGACAGAACACTTGATAACATGATCAGTATTAATCTGGCATAAGAAAAACTGAAAATGAATGAGAGCAAAAGAGTGAGACAACAATGAGGAATGTAATGGTTTGTACTGGCCAGGTGACTGCAGGACTATGACCACTACTTTTCTTCTGGCTCATCATCCTCCCATTCCCCACTTTTGTTCTCAGCATTTACTTGTGGCATGTTCAAAAGTCTGAGCCACAACCAGGCCTTCCTCTGTTATCTCTTGGTCTCTGTGTGCAGAACTACAGGTCTTGGCTGCGGTTTGTATGTCCTGATGGAATACAAGTAACCAGTGAAATATATTTAATAAAACCATCCAGAAATGTCACAGGAAGCAGACAGATGGAGGGACCGCAAAGCAGCCCAGAATACAGCAGGAGGCAGGGAGGTTAGGAGAAAGAGCTGACAGCACGTGAATGAAGGTTATAAAGACTCTCTTCTCTGGAACACAGTCACTGCTTGCAGATGCTCATGTGTGCTTTCTGACTATGCTACAGCCAGTCCATATGAGAGAAATGAAGGACAGAAAGAATCTGAGCCCTTGGAGATGTTGGTGGATTTAAAACTGTCAGTTTTAATAAATGTCAAATATTTATTGACGTGACAAGAGAAATCTGATGTTTGTTTGGTCTTGTATTTTCAGCATTTAATACATGTCCATGTGTAGTATGTTTTGATGTACAGTTGTTTCTATATTAAGATATGAGTAAGTGGCAGGCAGGGATCGTTTTGGGTTCCTTCCCCTAAATGAATTAAATCAGGGCTTCATAGACTGTTTAATGGAAAACATAGAGATAGAAAGAGCCTTGAAGGCTCAGACCAGATCCAGATCTAAAATAAGTAGATGGTGTCAGAAGTTAAGAATCTAATTGGATAAACTCATCCCTTCACTGTTTCAAGGCAGTTTAAATTTACATAAACATTTATGTGTTTCCTAATGATATCCTAAGGAGGAAACCCTACCAACTCTGCAGGAAAGTAGAGGTTGCATGACCCTTGCCCCTTGAGTTTGTTGAGCAGCCTGAACTTCCTAACCTGGTCAGATGTACACTGGCTGTAGAGTACCAGAAACAGGTCTACTCAAGACACTCTATTTACTTAAGCCAGAAAAAAACATGCAGAATATCTATGGCTTTAAGTGAGATATTGTCACATGCACTCTATGCACATCCAAGGCATTTTGTTAGTTAGGCAATTATATATTATAAAGATTAGTAGAAGCAACAAATATGTTCATTTATGAAACATTACTAGTTTCTAATTTAATAAGAAGATACAAATTACCATTCATTTATTTTTACTGTTGTAAAATTAAATGTGACCTGCTAAATTAAAGTTTGCTGTTTTCAAGAGATATTACATTTGTGAGGTTTAATTTTGAAAGCTAGTAAGTAATAATGCTTCATTTTCCATAAATTTATGAAGTTACTAAAGTGAATAAAAATATCTTTACTTCTATGTAATTCTATTTAACACATATATAGATTAGTATAACTCTCAGTATCTCACTGGGATTAATACTAGGATGGTAAAATAGGTAGAGTGACCTTGGCATACTAAAAGGACCTTAATAGGTTAAAAGTTTACACTCTTCCTTTGAGAAGAACCTATTAAAAACTCCTGACAAAAATCTGTAGTGGATCATAAACAAATTGACACAATGCTACTTATTTGGAACTTGTCTTCTAAAAATTGCTGATTGCTAAAAAAAAAAAAAAAGAGGGAGAACAACAAAATTTTTAAAGCTTTAGTTAATGAGAAAATAATCCATTCTTCATAATTTTGAGAATGTTCATATTCCTAATGTCTTAATCTACCCCCTTTAGTCTCCTCATAAAGAGAATTATAAAGGTATAAAATATCCCATTTCAACATAAGATCCCTCCATTTGTATACTTCCACCTCAAAAAACATTTTCATTGGTTTTCTTTTAAGCCTATTCTAGACTACATGTGTCTACAGGTGGAGCAGCTCTGGAAAATGTTATAAATTTGCACTCATCTTTCAAGTGAAGATAAGCTCCAAGGCAAAGATGAGGCTCTTTTCCCCCCATGACTCACAGTGGAAAAGCTTGCTAACCTCACTGGCCAGACTCTTACACTACCCAGTCTCTCCATCTGTTCACTTAACTGCCTACAAAGGTTTCCTTGCTTCTACCAAATAGTTTTGGGATAAATATCCTGTTTTCCGTCCTTCCACAGTGATTTCTTGTAAAATCAGGTAACGAAAATAAGTGTGGGGGTTTGTTTTTAGCTATGCATGAGTGATACTCTAGATGCCTACTAAATACACTTTGTTTCTTTGAGAGTCCTGATGTGCCAACTTTGAAATCTACAAAAAAAGTGAAGTCCTGTTACACTGGACCTTCAAAATTTGAAGAGGTTCAAAATTTGGTGCTTTGCATTTACATCTATTTTTACCTTTTCAGGGAAAAGGGGTGGCTCTTGATCCTGGCATTTGCAAAACACAGGTTGATATAACAGGCTAGTGTAGTTGCAAGCTGAATAAAGCTGATCTTTTCAGATTTAGAGCTTTTAGAGGGGTCTGAGTACACAGAAGTATGGACACTGCCTCTCCTGCCTTCCCAGGACATCATTCTTTGCATCCCTATTGTTGTATGCACATGAACTGCCTCTTAAGGAAGAGAGGTGAGGGGGAAATTCTGTGCTCTGTGTCGTATCCCTTTGCTTCCCCAAGTAAGAAACAATGTGGACTGGAGTCTGATTCCTTCCCACAGTTACAGAGCAAGAGAAATGATGGAATATTTCACCTAAACACAGTGACAGCATGTCCAGATTCATATGCTGGCTTAGTTAGCACCTTCCCTGGTGGAATACATTCCGGAGATAATGATGGAAATCTGCCTCCACCACCACTAGACTCCTGGGTTTACGGGCTTTCGAAAGACTGTGGCTCAGTCCTTATCAACAAGTATTTACAACCACTGGAGAACCAGGCCCATGATGGATATTTTACACACCCACATATTCTCAGGGACAAACAAAAAATCTCGTCACTGGTATAGAGATGGCTCTGAGGCTGAATCAAATTGCAGACCGCTGATTAAAGCCAAATCCAGACAGAACAAGTTTTAGGTGAGGACAAGGGGATGCAGCTGGATGAATATGCAGACAAGAAGTATCATTAGTAACTGTGGTTTTCTGGTACAACAGAGTCCTCCATGATAAAGGTAATTTTTTATCTGTAAGACGATGATGTGTCTCACAAGCTGGTGTGAGACAGGCACAAAACACAGTAAGTGTCTAACCTCCCAAAAGTCAGCACTGTCAAAAGTTGATGTTACACTTCACTCCTCTTGCCATCTCCCAGGTCAAGGAACACCAAGACATACATTTATCTTCTAAGCAAAATTCTACGCTTTAATACTATATACTCCACTAAAATGCTCTGGACAGAGGTTGCATTAATAAATGCGTGCCAAGTTTTATTAATTTTAATCAGCATACTAGTGGAAGACAACAGGGGCTATGCCAATGAGTAGAGTGTAAAAATCTTACCAGTGAGAAAGCCACTGGGAGTCACGTTGTTATTTAGAGGGAATTCACTAGGCTTGTGGTGGATTGCCTCTGTTGGTAAGATTTTCAGGAAGAGCACCTCTCCATACACCCAGAACTGAATATCCCGCTCCATCACAGCAGAAACTAAGTTGCCAACTTGCATGGCTGCAGAGATAATCCCCCAAAACTGTAATTAAAATGACAAAATCTGTCTGAATCTTATAACTGCCTGAAACTCAGCAGTATCAACTTTGGTGTTCCAATCAGTTTGGCCTCAATATGTCCAACTACAACTTAATCACAGAATACTTTGGGTAGATAGGCATATGCGAGAAGACCAGCTACAGTGGTTGTTATGAGTACTGCCAGAAAAGAAAGCCAGAGGAAAGAAATGAGGGCGTGAAAGAAGGGAGGAAGGAGATCAAGTAAGAAGAAAAGCAGAAATAGTAATGAATTTGATGACAGCATGCTGTACAAACCATAATTACTCGGCTTTGCTTATCTCTACCCTTGGCTGTGATCTGCTTGGCATTTTTGCAAATGAGTGAGCAGTCCATGTGCCTTTTGGGCAAATATGGAGTCCAGAGTTCGTTCTCTGCCCTGTGAACTGCAGTTTCACAGCACACCACAGCTACTGACCCTGCCAAGAATTCCTGCCATGAGTCCTGCACTTCTCCCACATGGACTGCAATTCCTCTGTCTCTGTAAAGGCAGGCTGATAAGAGTGTGAGACAGACATACCACTGGCATCCCAATCATGCTAACAAAACTACTCCTCATCTTTAATTTCTGTAGCCTCTAGCATACTCTCCTAGCAGTGATCACTCTGAAACTTGGATGCTGCTCTTTCTAAGGGGACCAGGTTACTGTCTCCTGTCCCTGAGGTAAGCAAGGGCTGTCCTCTCCACTGGCTCCTGTGAAGGTTTTGGTTACTGCCTCCAACTTCTTCATGAGGTACTTGCAGTGCTTTCACAGGACAGGGGCTCGAGCTCCCTTCTTCTGATCTTCTGTCCAAAAGGACTTCATCACAATTTCCCTGTCTCCTCTCATACCCTAAAAGGGTACAGATTTCCTTATTTTCCTACATCAGCATTGTTCCCACAGAGAGACAGTTTTTCTTCTGATCTCTTCCTGATTTTCTTCCACATGTCATAAAATTACAGCATGGAACTCATTGAACAGAGTATCAGTTTTACAGATTCACAAAGAGTCTGTATAAACATACATAATTTATATGGACATCAAACCCACTGAAAGTTATCAAAGTAAACAGCAAAATAAACAAATGAAGCTAATTTCCAAACCAAAGCTCACACTACCCTCAAGACATAACAACTCTGGTGTTTCAGGGTTTATACTTATCTCTAACTAACCAAGCTTAGGATGAGACCTGGAGCAGAGGGCAGATAATCTCATGTCTGCTAATACAAAGTCTCTGCACTTCTGTCTTTTAAATTTCAAAGATGGGATACTGAACCAAATGGATTTAGTCTTTCATCCCACCAACGTTTTATTGCTCTGAAGGGATGCTTTGGATTTCTTGTTTATCTCAGTTTTTTTTCTGGGATCATCAAACTCCAGCGCTTCCCTCTGCCTTCCTCCCCCAGCCCTCCCCATCCCCTTTAATCTCCACAGGGGTTTCTATATTAGTCTGAGTGGCTGGATAGGTCTCAGCCTCCATCTGGGGTGGATTAAATTTAATTTATCCTCTTAATTCAGCAACAATTTCCACACCAAATCCTCTGCCTAGCTTCGCCTTCGCCCCAGCACTTGCTCAACATTTCAGCCCCATACCTTGTTGGAAAAAAAAAAAAAAAAAGAGGAAAAAACCAGTGTCAAATGCCGATGCTTCCTGGGGAGATCAGCTCTAGAGTTGGGGTCCCGCAGGGCGGAACGGGGCCGAGGGCGGTGGGAGGGCAGGGACGGGCAGGGGTCCCTGCTGAGGAAGGGGTGACACACTGCCCCATGGTGCCAGGGGCGTGTCCTGAGCGCCCTCCCCGCAGGCAGGGCCGGGCTGCCGACTGTCCCCACCGGCACGGGGGTCTCCCGGCAGGGGACGCCGC
>VZTR01025568.1:214044-254886 GCA_013400775.1 Chaetops frenatus
CCCGGAGGGGACCGCCGCGGCACCGGCGCCCCTCGCCCGCGGCCACCGGCCCCAGCTCCCCGCTCGGGCGGGGGGACACGGCGCATATGGAGGTGCCGGGCGGCTGTCACCGCCGCTGCCTCGCCTTGGTGCTGCTCCTGGCTTCGTGCATCGGCTGTGCGGCCACGCCGCGCAGGAACATCCCCCGCCGGCAAGGTAGGACGGGCGGCAGCGCCAGACCAGGGGTGCCCGCCCCGCGACACGCTTGCACCGGCCAAGTTCCGCGTCCCTTTCACACTGGGGCTGCCCCGGGCCGGGCACAGGCGACAGCGGGGCCCGGCGGCAGCCCCGGGTGGGCAGCGGGGCAGTGCCTGAGGTCGGGCCGCCGGGTACCCGGTCAGTGAGCGCCTCCGGGAGCTCCGGGTGCCCGGCGGGGCGTCCGCCGCTCCTCGCCCTTCCCTGCGAGCTCCTGCCGCCCTCTCACGGGGAAGAGGGGATGCCCAGGCAATAGCAGGGACCCGTAAAGTTGCGGGGTCGGTGTACGACCCGTTTCCTCCGACATCTTGCACCCAGTGCCGATGGTCGCACTCGAGTTACAGACCAGGAACAGGCTGCAGCTACTGCGGAAGAAACTGGCAAAAATTGTATCCCCTTTTCCCTCCCGCTACCTGCGGAGCGGCGAGAGCGGAGTTAGAAGCCAGGTGAACCCCTAACCCAGTCAGAGGTGACCTGTTGGGAAGGCTGTGCCGTAGCTGTGACATTTGTATGTGCGGCAGCGAATAACCTAAGACACAGAGTAGTAAATGTGAAAGAAAAATTACTAGAGAAGCAATGATTTTGTCCCATAAATGTAGCTATTGTCTACCAAGCATGATGTGGTGCGCCTCCTGGTCCTGCTCCTGGCTCAGCGCTCCCCGTGTCCTGCGGCAGAGTTCCCACGGCTGTCGGCGGGAGGTTTGCACGCTGATCAGGGAGGTCGTGTACGGTCCTTAGAGGTTGAAAGTTAAAACTCTGAGTCTGAGCAGCTTTTACAGCCCTTTTACAGTCTGCAGCATATGAAACAGTAAGGTAAAATGTAAACAATGAGATGAGACACAGTGCATGGTGAAGTTTGACATTCTGTGTACTTTACAAACTGCGATACTAAGAGAAGATAACTATGCCTGGGACTGTCTCAAACATTGGGACTATCCTGGAGTCTTTGTGGCCAACACTGACTCTTTATCACTGAATTCACCGAGATCACTTCAACTGAAAATACAAAAAGTTTAGTGCATTCTGCCTCATCTCACAAAGTGTTAGTAACTTCAGTTCCTTTCTCGTATCTATCCTACAGTATTGAAAGATTTTTATTGCTGGTTTTTAGAACCCCTCTTGTGCCTTTTCTTGCTCATCTGAGAAGAAAACAAATGCCTGTACAGTTGGAAACTTAATACTTAAATACAGCCAGAGCTTAAAACGCTTACTGGACAGATGGCTAATTTTACTGGTCTGACCTTGTCTCTTAGGGATCTAGTCCCATGATCCTTGGTTGTCATAATAGCCACCATTAAGTACTTGAGGAAATTAGGCAGACAGTCATTGTGAATGAGATGATTAGTAGCTTGCATTAAAAATACCAGATATGTGAAGCTGGGGGGGCAAATATTAAAATATTTTAGAATATTCTTTGATTGTAACATACTGGTGTACTGGTTTCCCCTAGTCACGGCAGAATGGCAGACCTGGAGAAAATGTATTTCTGTGCTTTAAATTAAAACAGTTTAAAGCTTGGAAATTAACTGTAGTGTTGTGAATGAAATGAATTAATATGTTAGTATTGTTGACCTCACTTTTGTTAGCACACATTTTATGTTAATTTTTTATAACATTCTTCAGATTCACTGACAGATTCAATCATTCCTTTCTTGCTTCTTTTGCTGTATAAGAAGTAATGAGTTTTATTGGGCACAATTCTTTCAAAATCAGTGTAAACATTTGAAAATTCACTTTGTAGCAAGATTTGAAGAGGGAAATCCCCCACACAGTTTGTGTGCAGCAGTTTATATATAGGATTTAAATCCCATCTGCATTTTGCCAGGGGCTGTTGGAATTGAGGTCTCCCAAGAATCCCATGATTGGGTCCTTACTATGAAATGTTGCTGTCAAAAACACCCAGAACACGTGTAGTTCCACCTAGCTGAAACATCTCTGCCTTGTTCTGCAGCATATCATATGCTGGGTGGTTAAGAGTGGAAAAGAGCTATCATTTACTCACACATCCACAATTACACATTCAGTGAGTAAAGAAGAGATAAGATAGTAAAAATTCTTCAGGATTTTTTTTTTCATTTAGCCCTTTTAATAGTGATAGAAGTTACAGGAATTGTAACCAAGGTGAAAGCAAGAGGTTATATCAAGAGAGAAGTCATAAAACTTGTTATCTTCAATAACAGAAGCTGACTTAGAGTTCCTGTGCATCAAAAGCAAAAAGATAGTAAAATGGATCTCCATTTTGTCCCAAGTTTCAGTTCAGGGCTTAGCTTACAAAGATCAGTTTTGTAGTCCCAAGAAAGCAACAAAGTGAGAAATCTGTTTATGAAGTTAAAAATATATAGTAAAATGGCCACAAATGCAACTTTTAAAATTAATCTTCAGGGAAAAAGGCTGTCGTACTCAAATACAAGAGCATCCTGATGACTGCTAAACTAATTTGAACATTTATTTACAGTTACGTAATAAATTTTCTAGAGACAAGGAAACAGGATGACTGACTCTTCGGGAAGGGCTTAAAACAAATCCTTAGACACCTTGTGGTGAATAATATAGCTGGGAACAGATTAGCCTGGGATTCTCTATATCTTGTACTTCCAAAAGCTGGCACTCATACTGCTGCTTTCACATTGTTTTCTTGCTCTTGCCTTCTGCAAAGGCACAGGCTTTTGCCATCTCTGTTTCAAGTTTCAACTGGTCAAAGATTAGAGTCTGAAACTAGCTCCCAATGTGTTACACTGCTTCTAATATAAACAGAGTATTTAATTTTAATGGTTGTCTGATTTTAGAGAATTTTAGAGGAAATAGCTGACCAGTCCTTTGGATGTTCATGGCATAAAGTTGTTGCACTGTATTGCATTGATGCTTCTTTAGTAACAGAGTGTAAAATTCCAACGCCCTGTAGAATAATAAAATGGGTAAGCTGGTCTGCATGGAGAATAAAAATAATCATATCTGATGCTTAGGAATGCTTCTCCTTTTATAAATATATTATGCTTGCCAGCTAATATAAATAAATAATTTGGCTTGTATCTCTTTCCCAGATGTCCATAGCAGTAGACATCACCGGCCTTCTGTGTAAATGCTGGAGGAATCAGACCAGTTAAAGTCTAAAGACTTTACAAGAGAGTAGCACTCAATATCGGGTGAGATTTTCAAAAGAGTACAGATCCTTGGTCAGCACTACAGTAAATGACTTTTTTTTCCGAAATATTTGGCACTGGGATACTTGAATTCTCTAGAAAATCTGACTATAATAAGAGCGGCTAGATATGGATCAGTTTTGAAAGTCTAGCTGTATTTATGTATCAAAACAGGTCAAACTGCCTTGAAATCAGGCTTACAGATATGAAAAATGGAACAGTCTTTGGCAAAGAAGGTGCTTATTTGAGTTTTTAAATATTACAGTTTTTTGGAACAACAATAAGAATGACTTCTTACTCATTGTCATAATAAATCGCACACATAAAGTGTGCAAGGGTAAGGTTGATTTGCTGCTGGATGTGAAGTGTCTGAGAAGAGGAATGAGTGAAGCTGAATGATTCCTAATGTGAGGGATGTAGAGCTGTCAGAGACAGTGCATATCTGTGAGCTAGAACTAATAAAGGAGATGTGAATAATTTATTTGAAGGAAGCTTAGTATCATCCACTTCGTTTCAAAAATGTCTGTCTTCAACACCAATAAAATCAAGCACTAATTATATATGTATTTGTTGTTTGTCACTTTCAGGTGTAAGTTGCATTGCAACGTTATGTGACATTCTCATGTTGATTGGGCTTGCTCTTGTACCTCTGGGGTACAAGAAAACTGGTCAATCACATCATCCCCTCATGCAGATAGGAGCATTCCTATAATACTTTCCAGGGCAGCAATAGGAATGCATTGAATCAGTCCACTTGAGCACGTTGCTTTGTATGTCACTGTTACTCATTTCGAAGTTTGTGTTTTCTGGCTTTTGTTAGTCTCACTTGCAGCAAAATGTCTTGTGCCCTTTCCACCATTAAATTATCTTCCTCTGTACAAGGAAACTTTCAGTAAATGTTTTTCATTGGCAGAATATTGCCAATGCCAATATCTGAAATGATTATTTAGATTTCCACCAGTGTTCAGAAAGGTAAAATTAGCCAAGACATTCTATACCAGATACTGGGGTTCACAGTGATGCTTCAGAGAGGAGGGGCTGTTTCGGAGTTAGGGCACTAGAGTAATCCTTGGGAAATATTTCTTCCTTGAGGCTGTCACAGATTATCTTTGACAGCTTGCCAGTCCTTCACAGGCCAGATTTTCATTTTTAAAAATGGGATTAGAGTGCTTTTATCCTTTTCCAGCCATGCCACTTCAGACAGCGATAAGACTCCTATATAGTGTACCCCATCACAGCTGTACCCCAATTTTAGTCAATGCTTCCAGGCTTTAACTGAGCAGTAATGTGTAGGTGATTTTCATGGTGTCTTCTGCTGTGCCTTGCAGAAAAAAACCCCCTCTTTTTCCCAGAGGCACTGGACTAGTCAGGACACAGCACTGTATACTGTTTGCAGCTCATTAGGAGCAAGTACATCCAACAAGCACACTCACCCTAAACTTAATGGCAGGGATTCTAAAGACGTCCTGAGGAACAGAATAGTACCTTGTTTTCTTAAACCAGAAAATTTCAGTGCCCCTCAAACTCCTTGATTAGCTGAGAGCATACTTGGAAGTTTGTAAATCCTCAGATCATGCTTACATTGGGACTCAAATTTTTGCATATTTCTGTTTATGCTCTTTTAATGTGGTCTTATTGAAAATAAAATTAATTTTTAAAAAGGTGCCTATAATTGCTTCATGTCCTTAAAACAGGACTGATAGGACCTTTTCACAACTATTCCATCACAAGGAAATGAAACTCTAAAATGTTTATAGAAAGTTTTTCATATTAAAAAGCCATTAAAGGATATTAAAGATACCTGTAATCTAAGCAAACAGCCATGAATAGATGTTTGCAGAGTTTATTATTTCATTATTGAGTGTAGAGTTGGGTGCCATATTTATCAGCGAATGTGTGACAGTGGTCTATGATTGCATTACAAAAGACTTCCTAAAGCACAGGCACACAGGAGATTATGTTAGATGTATGAACTTAAATAAAATTTCTTAATTGTTTCCTGTGCAAACAAATGATCTAGCTAGAAAAAAAAAATCCCACAAACCAAACAAAGTCCCACACCTGTTCTCCATAACTAATTCCAACTGTAAGGAAATACTTTTGGGTAAGGCTAGGCAAGATTTGAAGATGCTTAGACATGAAAACCAAATTATTTATTTCATATAACATGACCATCCAAACCACAGCAAAAGATGAACATTACTTTTGCAGACTTTTCAGAGCCACTGAGCTGAGGACAGAAAGAGCAGAATTCATCTTTGAAAGTAACTGCTTCAGGAGGGAATAAGCCACTGAAGATTGGAGGCTTAGGGGCAAAGCTTTAGCTCAACCAGGTAGCTAACTCAAACCTAGACAATGATACACTGTGTAATGATCCATAAAACTCTGCAGGTGAGAGGTGTATAGAGTGATATACACCAAATTCATGCCATTGAGCATAGGGTAGCTACACCCAGGAGTAAAGACTACTGCTGAAGAAAGTCCCTCAGGATACTGGCCTCTAATGAAAAAGGAATCCACACAATATTGACAAAGGGAGCCATTTGTTTAAAAGGGAGAGGACAGCTATGTGGTTGTGAGAGAAAAAGTTTCTTCTCTTTGGTTGGATCCCTGTAGCTGGATAGCCAAAATGCATTGGCTTTGTTTTCTTAAAAAGATATCTCACTCAAGCATTGCCAGAGTTATCCTGGATAACTTTCTAGAGCTAGGAAATATAAACTGTATGCAAGTGCTAATATCTGAACATGGCTTTCTGAGTATATCCCCAAGTAGAGATAGGGTTTCTTTCCCTTATATATGTTAACCTTGCAGTTAATAAACACTTTTAAACAGTGTCAGTGCAGACAGCAATTGTGTCAAGAACAGTTCTTCTGAGAAGCAGACACTGAGTGGTTCTGAGTTTCCCCATGTCCTCAGAGAATAGTCAGTCCAGTGTTACTTGTACAGAAGGATCTCTGAAGCTGGAAGAATCCCAAGTCAGATTATTCTTCACACCTCTCTCAATTTTAAAAGTAGTTTAAAATTGCTGGCATCTATGAAAATGATGGTATATATAAATATCTATGTACATTTGAAGCTTGCAAAATTGTCTTTCTAAAATGATGGGAAATGAACATCCTGTGAATGTTGATCATGCTTCTATCAAATACAGAAATAATTTTGATCTTTCTGCCATGCCAGAGGTATTGTTGCACATACAAAGTTTTAAATCAAGGCTGGCTTTGTGTTGCTGGGCTCAAAAATCTTCTGATAAAAAATCCTAAGGGCAGAAATTATACAGTATTTCACTCAAATTTAATTGCTTTTATGCATGAAAAATTTCAACTAGAATATTATTTTAGGCAAAAAGAAGCCAAACTCTGAACAAAACCTGTCAAACTCTATATGATGGAAAGTATGTGTCCAGGACCAAAATTCTTGTGGTTTAATTAGAGATTGCAGAAGCCAGAATCTGTTCCTTGGAACTGAAACGTGAGGTCTCGTTCATATTCTGCTTTCTGGACAATTACAGGAGAAGGTAACATGTTTCCAAAAATAAGCAGGCATTTTATGAAGATGACTGTTTACAGAGATATTGGCATTGCAGCTGATACACCAGCCATGCATGGAGATTTGTGTCCTGCTGGCATTTTCAGTTCCCGTTCCCATTCCATGACGTTCTCGTTCCCATGTGAACCTGTAGCGTGCAGGTTGCTAATGTTCCCAACTTAATTCATCAGTCACAGTGGCAGAATTGAACTTTGCAGCCAAGAACTGTTTCTCTGTCTATGTGTGAGCCAAAGTACTCACCCAGTAGGGTGGGATGAAGGCCTTCCAACCATAGGATCATAGGGTGGAAGGAGAAACCTGCAGAATATAAGCAATTCTTTCGGGGACTTCCGGACAAAGAACAAGACAGCACCTAAAATGGGTTCAAACAGGGGGGGAAAAAGCAAGTTGTTTGGACTAGCTGATGCCAAGTAAAAGCTGATGCCAAGTAAAATCTCATGGTTTGCATGAGGTAGCCCTGGTAGAGGTTTGGGAGAAAGGGTTGGACTCCGCAGGCTGCAGAAGACTGTGTGCCAGTGGAGCAGGGAATGCCTTGAGAGGATTAGGGAGCATTAGACATTAGCTGTGTGGGCATCATAGCTGTGCCTGGGTCATGTGCTATTTCTTCCCCTATGTATTTGTTCTTTATGCTGTGATGTATTTCCATGTCTCATTGTCTCTTGTACCAAAGAGGGTTTTGTCCTTTCCTCTTGGTCTCTCAGCTCTCACATCCTGCTGCTTGTTACTGGTTCTTTGAATACGCAGGCTGTGTCCCACACAAAATCAGTGCAGGGATTCAGGTTTAAAAGCCACAGTTATTTCAGTCACTTAGTAGAGACAAAGAATTTCCTCTGGTTTTACTGATAGTGCTGGTGAATGGAGAGACTTGCTGACTGCACAAGGCAGTGAAATTATCCCATTTCTTATGGAGGAACTGAGCTGGGGAAGAGTTTCGTGCTCCTTGAGAAGATGCCAGATTTTCTTTGGAAGTAAGATACTTGTGGGAATCATACAAATGTATATAAATGGGGGAGTAATGAAGATGGAGCTAGGCTTTTCCCAGTGGTGCCCTGTGGCAGGACTGGAGGCAATGGACACAAAGGCAAAGCAGGAAATTCCCTTTAACATGAGCAAATACATTTTTACTGTGAGGGTAACTGAGAATTTAGCCTGAGAGGTTGTGGAGTCTCAGTCCTTGGAATATTCAAACCCCTCTATGCGAAGTCTTGGGCAACCTGATGCAGCTGAACCTGCTCTGAGCAGAGGTTTGGACGAGGTGATCTCCAAATGTGCCTTCCAGTCACACTCCCACTGCGATTTTGCAGAGTGTCACAATGATCTGAAAATGTCTGTTTCAGCTCTCAGGTTTAGCTTCCTTTAAGCTCTCCGCCACCCTGTCACGGACTGAAAACACCAACTGGACCAACTACTCTGCTTTCTAGAGAGAAATGAGTGTTTTACTTGTGATCAGTACAACGTGTTTGGTGGGAGGTTGCTACCCTTTGTGTTGTGTAGCTCTGCGAAGCCTGTGCCAGAACCTCGGGGATAACCAACCCACATGCTGATTTTTGTGATATATTCTGGGGTGGGACCAGATCGTTTGTGTCCACACATAATGAGCTTCAAAACAATCACTCAGGACTTGGAGGGATTGTGGGAACCCAGATGCTGCATGTCATGTCTCCCCTCCCCCTGCACATTTGTTGCCTGTCACACGGTCAGCTTTGTCCTCTTTATGCTTTAATCTTTTTGCACGTGTGTACGTAATGCACGTGTGATTGTCTGATTGTAATTTTTCCTATCTGACCACCTTTCAGGAAGCTCCCCTTTAATTATTCTCTTGTTCCAAGTAAGATGCTTCTTCAAGAGCTGTTTTGTTCTGGGTTTCAGCAAGAAAGAAATGTGTAGCAGATAAAGTGAACAGATTAAGATAAATCAAGGAGAACACTTTTCAACTATCACGAACCATTTTGCCATGCATTCCACTGAGATAATAAGATTTGGATAGAAAACACCTGAAAATTAAGTTATCTTAATTGATGGGAAAAGAAATTTTCAAGTAATTTGTTTGGCATTTTTGCAATTTCACTGGCCTTTTTACTTTTCGGAGTGCTGTGAAAGTCCTCCAGTGTTTGTGCTTCCTAGCACCTCAGGGGGATAAACCACAAAAGAGACAAAAGATGCTGGAGTGGATGCCAGGATATGCTGCTGGCATGCTGGTTCCTAAGCAGCCTGGCCCACTGATTACTAAGGTTTGTTACACAGACATGGTGACATACTGTTGCTTGATTTCAGCTACCTTCTGGCACTTAAGTTAAATCTCTGAGACAAGTTTTTACGAAGTTATTTAAAAACTGCTGAAGCAGCTGATGAGAAGGCAGGCCATGGCAGGGAGGGCAGGCAGTGTGCTGGCATCAGGCAGGGCTTCCTGCATCCTGCCAGTCACTGGACCCATCTACAGGGACAAGGCAGGAAATCCCAAGCCAGGAAAAATGTTGAGCTTTGCACTCAAGCAGCTTGTAGGCTGGAGAAGGGAGAGGTGAGCTTCAGTGCCATCCCTTCTCCAAGAACAGGAACCTGGCTACCAATTTCCTCTGCCAGGCCAAGGTGCTGCAGAGGTATCAGGAACTAGGACAGCCATGCCCCTGCAATGGGGCTTCAATGGGCAAAAAACAAGCCTGGTTTTAGAGGAATGAGCATTAGATTTCAGCTCAGCCTTCCAGAAATGCACTGGAAGCTATGCAAGTGGAGTGTCTTGGTGGGGGTTTTTACAGGCACCTATAGTCCATTTCATCTGGAAGTAGAAAATGCTTCCATTACGGAAAATATTTCACCAGGTTATCCAGGTGCAGGTACAAGGTACGCATGTATGCACTTGTGTGCATAAAACTGACCTCTGAGCAGTAATTATTAAAAACACAAGCCTGTAAGAGTTGCCATGGGATTGCCTGATGTGCTCATTTTGACTAGGGCAAGACAGGTGCAAACTAGACCTTTGCTCAGAGATGTGATGTCCCCTGCTTTTTATAACCTTCAGCACCAGGAATTCTCCAAAAGTGAGTCCAGGGCATAACCATCCATAGCTAGAATTTTATATATATATATATTTATATCTCCAAAAGGTTTTTTTTTAAAAAGTAGTTTCTGCTTTTCCTTTTCACTCCTGGAAGTCACTGTTGCAGTGTACAGAGCTCCCCTCCTCTCTCCTTCCCTTTGCTACAATTGGAGCCTTCCTGGGAGCAGAGCCTTGCTCCAGGAAGGAGTGTAAGGAGAGAACTGAGGCTTCCCCTTGCTGCCTTTCTGTTCAGTGATCTGCAGAGCCAAGGCACAGCAGGAAAAGCCACGACAAAGTCACCAGTGACATGGTGGCTGTTCGTTCTTAATGGGATTCGTGTTGTTGCACTGTAGCTTAAGTTCTGAGCTTTGCCTCCTTCATTCCCCTTCCCTGGGCTATAAAAATCCCAGTGACTGTCACCTCAGATGTCCTTGGGGCAGATAACAACAGATGCTATATAAGCATCAGGAAAACATCACATGAGTCCAAGCCTGTTACTTATTAAAATTTTGAGAGATTTTTTTCATTGTGGTTTCTTTTGCAGTATTTTTAAAGGACTAATGAAGGTCAGGTTAGTCTCTACATAGAATTGTGCACTGTGGTTTGAATAAAAAGCCATGATGCCTTTCTAGGGCTGTGTTACCTGCCATCTCTGCTGCAGGATCTGATGCAGTGGTAGGTGATTCATTCAGAGAAACGACTGTCAAGATTTTTGGTGTCTGGATGTTGCTGCTCTGGGTGCAGAACCAGGACAGGCTGGCTGAGATTTTCCAGTTTCAAGTCGTTGTCCTTTGTAGTCGTTGTGGCTGCGAAATTCTTGCTCTCTTACATACTGCTGCTGGGCATTGGGAGCTGGAAAAGGCTTCAAAGAAATTTAAAGATGACATATTTTTTTCATTTACAATTTCCTGACCTTTTCAGTTTGTCATGTTGTCTTCCTTCCACTGTGGTGTTTGCATAACTTTTGGTCTGTAAAATAAAAGAAGCAAAAGACCTTATCACTGTTTATTGTTTAATAAATAAGAATGTCACCAATATTTCAGTGAGAGAATGAATGGACTGTACTACGCTTTATTTCACCTCTTGGAGTGGACAAGCTTTTCTCCCTTGGAAACAGCTACTACGATGATAAAATGTTATTTTAATAAAATTCACAGTGAGTTTTTTTGTGAATTGGTGAATACAAATAATGTTTCAAACAGATGAAATTCAGAGTTATTTCTGGAAAGTGTTTTGTTCTGAAAACTTCAATTTAGAATTAGTTTGAATTGTTTTTCTTGAGCTTTTTTCATTCCTATTTTCTTACATTTTGACATGATAGTAGTGACACCCAACATTTCATCAACAAGTTTCACTTATTTCATGGGACGCAAATGGGAGACACATCAACCTGGAAAATAAGGAGCCCTACCTCTTAGCTGTTACTCACAGAGATTTAAAAGTAAAATAGTGAAATGCTTATCTCCTTCATTGGCTTATGCCCTCATTAAAAGTAATACAGAAAATATAGTATAAAGATTTTGATTTTCCAAACTACAAACTGGTAAAGATGAAATTAACCATCTGTTTTCCTTTAAATGAATTACTGTATTATTGCATGTGGGTTGTATCTGTGAATTATTTGCATATTATTTCAGGATCTGCAACTACCTGTGACTACCCGCATGCCTTGATACAGCAAAAATCTCTACAAAGAAAAGATAAGAATAAATTCAAAATATAATTAAAATTCTAAGAGAAAAATTTCTAACACAAATCCTTTCAGATATTCCATTCTTCACTAGTCAAGATAAAAACTGTTTTCAATCACTATTATTTTAATCTAAATTAAAATTTGAGTCAGTTTTGAAATTTGCTCTAAAATAATAGTACCACTAGTATATACTAGCTAGGGATGAGCTTTATCCAATTCATCCAAAGTGCTTCAAATGTGAAGCTTCTGAACATTAGAAATGTATTTAGTTTGGAGTCTTTTTCCCATAACCGTCCATCACTCTATTAAGATTTTGGTGTCAGTCCATGGCTAGAAGGAAAGAAGGAAGAGCTGTGCCTGCATAAGCAGCTTTTTTTCAGTAGCTGAAGGAAAGGATCTGTCTGAAGTGGCTGCTGCTGAGCCTTGCACAAGGCTGGCATGGTTGGCCTGGGAGCAGAGGGTGGGCTCCTTGCAAGTGTTTCTGCTGTGTACTCAAGGTAACAGTGCAAAATCACAAGGGCAGGCATGGAAGTGACATTTCTGCTGGTGGATTCACTGATGGCAAGGAGCATCCAGAGGCACTGGTATGTAGAATCATAGAATGGTAGAAGGTTAAGGGGGTGGAAGGGACCTTGGAGACCATCTAATCCCAAACCCCTTGCCATAGGGACACCTCCCACTAGACCAGGCTCCTCAAGGCCTTATCCAACCTGGCCACAAACATTGCCAAGGATGGGGCATCCACAGCCTCTCTGGGCAACATGTGACAGTACCTCACCACCCTCACACCAAAGAATTTCATCTCTTCATTGCAGTAAAGGATAAGAACTTTGACTGGCCCAGCCCAGGCTGGGGACCATTCCCAGGAGATACACATTCAGCCTGTGGCCACCCTGGTGGTAGCCCATATTTGCTTAATATATGGGCAGAGGGTCTTGTATGTAGCAGTGAGAGCCTCAACAGAAGTGACACTTGTATTGATGGCATAAGCACTTTTATTTTTAATTTGAGTTGCTTTTGTGGAGCGAAAATCTAAATATTGGTCCTTATTTTGAAATGGCAAATTTTACTCCATCTCAGAGAGAGTGTTTATGTATTCTTCAGCTTACTTGGAAAGCTTGTTTGGTGACTTCTTCACTGGTTTGGTGATTTTGCATATTTTTAGAAGTACAGAGCCAAAGACATGTATAAACGGGAAGGAAAGTAGCTGTAGGCAGAACAGTAAACACAGCATTGTCAGCTCAACATTGTTTATCTACAGCTAAATCTTCATCAAGTTCTTGTGTTTGATATACTTTCACAATGTATAGTCATAATATGTGTGAGAGTGCTCCCCCTTTATTAATGACTTCTTTCCATGGCACTGGAGTAATTGCTTCCATTACCATAAAAGCATTTTGGACAATATCAAACTTTCTATGCCTGATGGGCCAGAAAGGAGAATGACTGTGTTTGTTCAAAATGTGTTTAATTTTATTGTTTATATAAATTGGCTCCTTGTTCTTTATGATCAGAGCAAATCTCCATGCCTTCTTAGGTATTCACTGGACCCAACTGCAGAGGACATTGGCAAGGGGATCATCACTGAGGCAGATCTTCAGAGCATGTACAAGTAGTGGATATGTCTCACCTCCCTTGTCTGCAGATTCCCAATCCTCAGGCTGCAGAGGGGGGTAGGCTCTGTTGTGGTTTTGCACTGTGCGTGGTGCTACCAGATTAACAGGGATTTCACACTGAGTTTTTAGAAGAGGTATTTCTGACCCCAATTGTAGGAGGATCTACAAATACCCCAAGAGTTTTACCCTTGAAAACTCTTTATTATTTTTAATAGACTAAACATGACAATTGACATAAAAACATAAATGTTTAGACGAGCTTCAATATCTGTTTTTATTGTGCCTGATACATGATGCTCTGTAAAATCATGCAAAATAAGTTAAGCTCACATTTATCTCAAAATGGTTTGTCAGTAGAGCAGTGACATGTGCTGCAGCAGTTGTGATCAGCTGACAAACCACCTTCATATGGTTGCTCAAAAGGGATGACATCTCCTGCAGCTCAGTACCATAAACAATGCTTGTGTCAGATCCTGCCGTCACTTTGCCATGGCTGGGAAGGGAAAGTTCAGTCCAGAAATGGACATTTTTTACTTTCTGCCTGGTTGTGTGAAGTTCAGAGCCTGACAAGCAGAAGTGGCTCTGAATCCCCAGATGCACATCACTGAGCTGTCAGGCCAGCAGCGGTGACAGCAGAGGACTGTGGGACTGCCATGCTGCATGAGATACTCCTCTCTGCCTTGCCCCCTGGCCTCCCCAGGAAACAACTCTGTGCATGGGTCACAGCTGCCCCTGGCTTTCTTTTGCCTCTTGGCTCCTGGTGTGGGCACGAGGCAGCAGGCTGCCAGCAGTGGGTGCCCTGTGCCTGCTTGTCACACGGCTTTGTCACAGAGAGGGCAGGATGCAGCGCTGTGCTGAGCGCAGGCCATCACCTCAGGCTGCTTGCAAAGACAGTGCTAGGGCTGGTGGTGCTTCTGCCTGGTTCCCAAGCATGTATCCAGAATATCCCTATTGTGTTAGGGGAATTCCCTAACTTCTAGGGAAAACTAAACAGGGAGGATACAAATATAGGCCTCCCTGGCTCCTTGCTCTTGTTTTCCCTGGCTTAGGCCAGGGCTTTGTATTTATTCCACAGTGACAATTTACAGGCTAGTGTTACTGAGGTCACTGTTTGGCTCTCTGTGTCTCTTTCATCATCTGCAACCTGGAGATAGTAGTGTTTTCTAGGGCTGAGTGAATAATTCATTATGTGGCTCCTTATTAAACAGATGTTGCCTCTCTGTTTGCAGATAGTCTGCAAATGGATTGCATTTTGTTAAAATTTATTTGTTGTTCCAAATTATTCACCAAATACTTTAAGTAAATAATGTTATTGGACTATAGTGCATTCAGAATATGAATTTGAAGCCTGCCTTACATGACTATTTGTCATTGCTGGTTAAAATTTTTTATTTCGGCGACTATGCCTTCCAGCAAACTTGTCACATAGAGCTTCCCCAGAAAGTAACACAAGGATGCTACGAATATGTTAAGAGTGAATGTTTAGGGGGTATTCTTTCTTCATTATTACTAATGCAGCTGAAATGCCAATCTAGCTCATTGGGTGTTGTGAAGATTGGAAAGGTGTTTTCTGAATGTGAAATGCTTCTTAAGTGGACATTGATACCCCAGCCCTGGCTACTTGTCACTGCCACTCCTTCAGGTAGCAGCTGGTGTGTGGTTCCAGCTACTGCTGAGTGCAGAGCAGAAGGTGAGCACAGGAGGTTGCATGTGCTGTGTTCAGAGCCCCTGGACCAAGCAGGAATCCGTTGGACTAAGTCCATGCCAATGAAGAAAATGAGTGGGGGCCCAGGGAACATGGCAGGGTTTGGCTCTTGTCCACACTGTTGGACTTCCCCAAAGATGTCCATACTGACTTACAGATGTTGTGTGTGAGCTTGTGAGCTGTGCTGTCCTCCAGACCATGCCTGGGAGACCCTCCCAGTAGTCTGAATCTGTGCCACAGGCTCTACAAGCAGTGTGAATGTGTGAATGTCCCTGTCTTTGGGCCCTGGGTAGTATCCAGAATTTCGGGAACACATTTAAAAGTCTGTGTGTTGCTCAATGGCATTGCTTGAAGCACTGGGTGCTCCTGAGCTAAGCAACAGCTTGCCCACTGAGAAGAGGAGATGTCCCCCTTTGCTCCCCCTCTCCTGGTGTTCCACTGCTACCTTGGAAGTCAGAACTGGAAAGGGGCATCCAAGTAAAATCTAAGTAGTGATCTTTGTTTGGTAGTTTGGAATGAGAGCAGCACAGGTCTATTCTCCAAAGACATACCTGCCAGGTAGCTAAAGGAGAGAGCTTTTCTCCTATGGCTCCTTATACAATGCCATTTTGTTTTTAGCAGATAGGCTGGGCCCTCCTCTGGATATTCTGCTGGACTCACTGAACTGCACAGCGTTCAGCGTGCAATGGAAGATGCCAAAGCAGCATGCAAGCACCATCACGGGGTACACGGTAAGCGGTGCTCCGTGCTGCTGCCTGGCCTCAGGCTGCACACACTGACCCCTCTGGGACAGCCCCTTCCCCTAACAAACAGTGTCACTGCCCAGAAAGCGGCCAGGGGACACGGGGCCTGAGTGGGTTGAGCTGTAGCCTTAAAAAAACCCGAGCAGTTCATGTTTTAGAAACAAGCTATGATGGGAATTTGGGTTGGATGCCAAAGGCCTGCAGTGGATATAGATTACTTTTCTGTTGTGGTTTTCCTGCAAGGCTCTCAGCACTCTCTGCAGCTGATAAAACATGAAGTAGAGCAGAGTAGGTCGATATTACACTGTGCAAGTGAGGGCCATGCAGATCCTTTGACTTGTACTTTCAGCCTGAGGATTACTTTAGCAGGAATATGTTTTCAAACTAAGCCTTTAGAACTTCCCAGACTGACAGCAGGTACAAGGGAAGGAGTGTTTCATGGAGTCTCTTCCTGGATAGGTACTGTACTGCACAGAATCCCTGGGAACCCACCTACAGCCTTAAATGTCAAAAGGGCTTTTGTTTTATTCCCCCCTACCTCAGAAGTCAGTTTCTGTTAAAGAAGCTGAAAGATTTTCCTGTTGCACTCAGCAATTTTGTAGGGAAGTTTCTGACCCCCATCAATCCTCTGCCATGTTACTGTCTGCTATAGAGCAAAACAGAATGACTAGGCTAAACTGGTTACTGTATTTTAGTGTGCAAGAAGAAAATGAGCACTAACATGCCATTCATTCATTTGTGTTAGGTATTGCTTTAATACGTATTCCATGGCAGTGAAACTCAGTCCCAAAATGGAAGTTTGTCAGTGGGAAATTAGCACCAAAGATGTGAGATGTTGACTAGAATGTGTTCTTTCCCCTTCAACAAAACCAAAAACAAAACCAAAACAAAATAAAACAAACAGACAAAAACCCCCCAAACCAAACCAAAATCAAAACCAAAAAAAAACCCACCAAAAAAAAAAAGCCAACCCAAACAAAAAAAAAAATAGCAGTTTTTCTTATTAGCATTTTTTTTTTGTGGACAGATTTTAAATTTCCAGGAATAAAATACCCAAAATTCAGTTTTATGTAAAAAAGGTGGGAAGCAGAGTACTACTGAGTACCTTATTATTAATGTACACTAAAAGAGTGAGAAAATTCCCTGCAATAGGTATTTCTGGTACACATGCTCCTTTATTCCACAGTCTTGTAAATTACACCAGTGCAGCCCAGCTGCAGAGTTGATTTTATTGTTAAGAAAATGCTGTGAACTAGAATGTAGTAGTCTAAAACTCCAAAAAGCACTTGCTGTGGCCAGCACCTACTTCAGGTGGGCTCAGTGTGCAGCTGGGTCCACCCTTCTCTGTGAAAACAGAGGTGCAGTGAGTAAGTGGCTTAACTTGTAAATGGTTTTCACTCTTCATTCATGCAGATCAAGCATCTGAGCTCCACTTCTTGTTTTAAGCTTTGAGCTGGTGTGTAACATAATAATAAAACCAATGGCAAGAAGCATCATCAACAGTGCTGTACCCAAAATGTCTTCACGGTAGTACTTTGACCCTCTGGGTCTCTGTGCACAGGAAAGCAGATTGTCTGTCTCATTAGTCTCCAGTACATGGCAGCAGACATGGAGAGACATTTTATAACAGAGCAATTTTTATAATGTCATAATCATGTAATGTCATCATCTTCCTTAGGTGAAGTAAGGTGTCTAAGTTGTGCAGACTAGTCCCACAACTCTTTTGCTGTCCGTGCTAACCACAGACAAATGATGCACAATTAAAATTGCCAGCTGAGGTCTCCACTACAAACACTACAACTGTATTTCACAATAAATAAATGTATACACTGTGTGATGGTGTCCTTTGGTCTAGCAAATATGCAGGGAATATTAAAGGACTTCAGCTTTTCCTGCATTTGTAAAGGTTGGGGATCGTGGGCTCAAATGCTGTCCTCAGTGTGAAAATTGTGCACTGGTGCACTCATCCTTAAGTTACTCTGAAACATTGAGTTATTGCTTTAACTGGTTTGACTACATCTTCTTCCCAAGGTCTTTTATTCAGAAGTTGAAGGTGACAAAGCAGTTAAACAGCTCTCACATGATGTTCCCCTGAGTTTGGATATGATTAGCATGGTGAGTATTTCTTTTCATCAACAATCAGAGTGCTGGAGTAGAACATGCAAGTGGAAACTTGCAACTGTTTCCTTGTTGTAGTTTTGTGAAATATGGTGAGGATCCAAGCCTCAAATCTGCACTGGGTATTGAGCAAAAGGAAATCACAATGTTTTTCTGTTTGCGTGATGCAGCTTTTCTCCTTCTTGTCTGACCATTTTATCATGTAAAACTCTTAGGACTTGCTCTCAGCTTCCTCGTACTGACCTTTGACATCTACTGAAATAGAACTTTTAATCTTAAATGTGCATTTTCACACGTGGAAGGGGTGGAATTGCATGAATCTATGCACAGTTAGAGAAAGCTGCACTATCACTTTATGTGTATTGCAGTGTCTGGCACAGCTGTGTGAGTTAACACGCAGACTGTTTGTGCTTCTGTGTGGGACTGTGGCCTCCTGAAATAAGGCTGCTTCAGTTGCAGTTCTGCAAGTTCATATTCTAGAAGATTCCCCCAGCTGCTAGTGTTTATTTTTTTCTTGAAAGGACTACTTCTTCTTATTGCTCTCCATACTTTTTTAAGTTTTGTTTTTTATTTTATATCTCCTTTGCATTCTTGCTTTGGGGATATTTTTCATTTGTCCCTTCCTTTCCCCCTTCCCTTTTTCTGCCCCACCTACTCACTAGAAGCATGAACGAGGAGGATGCTCAGATTTCCTGCAGGTTTCCATCACTAGTTGTCAGTTCTGACTTCTGCAGGATTCTGGGATCACAGTGAACGAAACAATATTGCTGTCATGATATATCATTTCTTTATTCGTGCATTATTTTCTCCCTTCTTATCTTTATCTTTGTATTCATGTCTTGCCTTTTTTGTTTCTTCAAAACCATTCTTGCTAGTAGTGCCAAGAAAGATCAAACAGCACACTGTTTTTTTTATCTTAATCCTAACAGCAGTACTTCTTAATCACTGGGAGAGGAGAGTCCGTATCCCAGTACTCATGCAGATGATTAACAGCCACACAGACTGCTATATGCTGCAGCACTGGTCTTGTTTTAATTCCCTTCCCATTATTTATGTGGGTTTGCCATTACTTTTTATTATGTTAGTTCTTAACAAGTCCTATTTGCTTTTTTACAGGGTCAACTTGAAGGACAAGCAATTTTTGTAAGTATTGCTTTGCACGAAACTTGGTCACAGATGTGATTTAAAATAAAATTGACTGTTTCTGACTTGAACTCTCCACAAAGTCAAATACAAAACTTGATCTTAAATGTTGATTCTATGTAGCACTTAAACGTGATCTTTTGTGGTAAAAATGTAGCAGATAGTAGCTCAAAAAACTCAAAATCCACAGATGGACAAGGTGGACACCTATAGGCAAAGTATCTCCCTTTTTAGCAATGGATAAACCTTTTTCTCAGTCATCAGAGGTATTTATAGATGTCTTGTTTTGATGGAGTAAATTTGTGTAAAAAACGAGACATATCCAGGCACTGAGGATTTGGAGATGATAGGGACAGTCAAGTAGTCAGACACAGTAAAAGGGAAGAACAAATCTGGCAGTTGGAGAGGAGATGAAGAGGGAAAAACCTGAGCCAGTCCAGAGAAAGCCAAGAAGGAGGAGGAGCACAGGAAGAGGCCAGCCTTGCAACGCCCAGGAGGAAGGAGTGGGAGACTCGCTACTAGTATAAAACAGGTTTGAAAGAAATACCAACTCTCTTAATGGCTTTGCAGCTGGTGAATTAATCAGATTGATTATTTCCAGTCCTGCACTCAGTCCAGTCTGCTTCCTGTGAGCAGTAAACAGGTTGGGTTTATAGTGAGCAGGAAGCAAGCAAGAGGTTCTCGGGTTTGGATAGGAGAAGGACAGCAATTTCAGTGTTTAACTGAGATCCCTAGCACCAACAGCCTCTTGCAAACTTTTGTTTTCTGAGAGCTATTTTAGGAATAGAGTAATCTCACACAGTTGGTGGAGCTCACAGAGCTTTTGTGGTCTGAAATAAGGAAAGTTTGGTTGGACTGCAGGAGGATGAGTCCTCAGGATGCACCTGAACCAGGACTATCTGGTTCAATCTTAGCTGAGCTGAATCTGGATTATGACATTTCAGAGTTGAGGTTCCATGCTGGGAACTTTTATTTCTGCTTGATAAAAATAACACTTCTGAGGGGTACTTGTGGAGAAGTACGAATGGCTGGGATTAATCAGCTCCCAGCTGTCATTAATCCTCCAGGAAGTGGTGTTCTCGATGAAATGCTTTCTGCTGTATTCATACCAAACTCAACAGAAATCTGCAATAGTTTTGTGGTTAAGTCTGCACAGTTAATGTTTCCATCACTAAGCCTCCTCTCCTGGTGCTTGGTATGACCCTGCTGCTTTTTTGGGGCTTCTCTGGGCCGTGTGGGACCACTGTAGCAAGGGCTGATTTGCACCGCCTGTTTCTGTGTGTGTGTATGTTCATGTGTCTGTGTGTTAGCAAAGTGGATTAATGTGTTATTCTGTATTATATCATCATAAAGTAGAGAACATGTAAGTGACAGCAGCCAGGAGAAGTGCAGATGCAGTACCATTTAGTAAAGGTGCTTGTTCTAAGTAGGCACAATATTCAGGAACTCCAGCATAGATAGTTAAAAAGCAAGAAAAATCAATAAAAGTAGGCTTTAAAGGTGGGAGGTTTTAAGCTGAGCACAGAGACCTGGAGATTTGCTCCCTGTCAAATCACTAAACATACCAGTAGAAAATGGGAAGTGACCAGCTGAGACCAGTAGTTCAGGGAAGGAATTGTCATCAGGGAGGAGAGTGTCATTAAAACCAGCTCAGTTCCTGCAGCTGTGCTGTAATCCAGGGTTTGAAGGTTTTTTGGATTAAAACAAAACAGAAAACAGACATTCTTCTGGAAAACAATTTGTAATCCTGGTTTCTGTGAGGCAGTTTACTGAGCCTCACAGTTTCAACTCATTTGTAGGGAAGGCAAGTTGTGTGGCAGGGCAGGGAGGGATATGTGGGATAATCTAAGTGAAATTGGCTCCCCTACCACAGAAAAGGCATCACATTGCCTCACCACATTCAACAATGTGAGATTGCAATGAGAATGCCAAATGTAGTTTTTTAGGATTTTAGCAAGAGTGTTGTGCAAGACAAGAAAGTGAGGTTGGTGACTATTGAAACATCATGAGCAATTGAATGTTGAGTTTGGGGCATCAGGCTTCAAAATATAGAGGTAATCTGAGTGGAGGGAGGACTACAAAAATGATGGGGATAACTTTTCCACATACACCTAAATTTGTTATCTGTGAGGCCACTCTGTCTCTTCTGAGAGAAAGGGAATTTAGGTGTAAGACCTGTCTTCTAAATACAAGCAGAAAAAGAAATGAAATATGTACTCCCAGGCTGCCGGACAGTGGGGCACAAAGAAATGTATTTCTTTCCCAGGATCTGATTTGAAAGTGTTTCCGGTGTGAGGTGGGTATTCCACAGGTCAGGGTAGCTTGATGATGTCCTGACATTTTACTTATTCACTGACGACCTGATCCTTGAAGATTAGAAGATGTTTGGTCTCAGAGATACCCACTGTGTGTTCCAGGGCTGTGTTCATGGAGAGGGCACTGCCAGGAGGCAGGTAGCCACGTGTGCAAGGCACGAGTGCACCTTGCTGAGGTTTTGAGGGCACACGTGTTGAACTTGAATACCTAAGTAGATAGAAGGGCTTTGATCTTGATTGACCAGGCACTCAATGAGATTCCCTCTATTTAGTTCATTGTACACTTGAGTCTGGAGGTAATAATATGAGGCATATACATGAATAACCAACTCTCTGCAAGGGCCAAGTGCCTGAATAGTGTGAAAACAATAAGACAGATAATGAAGGATTTTTCCTCATAAGCATGAGTGTAATAAAGAGGAATACTGGCAGGAGAAAATGCACACAGTTTAAGGGCAGACAGACAGTATGTATGACATGGGTGATAGAAAGGCAGGAGCATGGGCATCAGTTCTGTCACCAGGAGGAGGTACAGGGTTTTCAGCAGCTGGCTTCTCAGATCATTGTGAAAGAGCTCAGTCCCTTCAGCTGTGAGACTGAAAGATTAATCTTTCAGACTGAGTGTTCTTGCTGCCTCTCTCTGGACAGTTACTTTTCCACCACTGTTATCATCTCGGATTCATCTTGGATTTATCCAGATCAGTTGAGTAGATCAAGGGTGAATGATGGAAAAACAGGATAGTGGTCAGGTGGTCCATGTTAATAGGAAATCAGTGTTGGAGCTCCAAAATCATGTCCAGAGAAATGACAGATGGTAGGGTGTTGCTGAATAATGTTGTAGTAATAATGTAAGTTTCCCAAAGAGTAGAGAGGAAGTGTTTTTTCCAAAAGACCATCAAAAGAAAATTTAGCAGTTAATAAAATTATGGGATTGTTTGCTATTTTACCACAACTGAAAGTGCAGATTTAAAGTCTGTTCCAACATAGAGAAAAAAGAGAACTCTGCATTTTCAAATGCACTGTGACTAATGTGTTTAATATTAGAGAATGAAAACCAGAAGAATAATAGCTGAAAAAAAAAGGTTTTTTGTAAGCTCTTATTTTTCACACCGGAACAGCCGGTGGTGTAGTACCTGGTATTTCTGTTTCCTTGTATATGCTGTCAAAATTCATAAATCTGGGATTAACACTGACATATCAGGTAGGCTGCAGGTAAAGAATACTCAATTTCTGTACACATGTACATCTTCTCCATTAAAGACCAGGTCTAAATGTCTGAGGCTGATCCATGTCATGTGAAGCAGCCAGTGATGAAATGTAACGTTTTGGTGATGTTTTCTGTTTTCTGAGAGATTTGAACAGGCTCCTCTGAAGAGTATTCATCAGCCCAAGATCTTCACATGGAGCTGAACATTGCCTCCTTTACGGTAGCTGTCTGTGGGTTAATCTTTCTGTGTTTATGGCAGAAGGACAAATAAGGGAAATGCTCGCTTCAGGTCAAGGCTGTTAGCTGAGCTCGTAAAATTGTGAGAGATGATGGGATAGGGCTCTGCTCCGTGAGAAATTAAGGATCATCAGTTCACACTGCATCAAATTGCTTCACTCTCAGGAGGTTTTATGGCCTCTGAATTTAAAAGAGAAATAAAAACAAACTCAAAAAGAAAAGGGGGAAAACGCACTAGACATACCAAATGCTAGCAGCTGGCTCAAGGGAGGGAATAGTATGTGACTTTGACTTCACCAGTGAAAAAGCTGAATATCAAATGCAAATGATCTGCAACCTTCTGAATTCTGCTGAGAAATGGGTCCAGGTCAACCTTGTGGATTCCCCAGGGGCAAGGCTGCGGCTTGAGAGGAAACGATTCTTTTTGTGTTTGTTGTTTCTGACCTGCACCGGGCTGGGGACAATCTTCCTAGGAGAGTACAGGGAAAGCACCATGTAAAACCCCTGAATCCCAGCTCACAGCAGCAGCCCCAGTTACACAGAACTGCTGTGGCAACGTGCTTGTCTGCTCTTGACTTGGCAGGATGTTGTAATCGGCGACCTGAAGCCAGGCACTCCACACCGCGTCAGCGTTGGAGCCTACGGCTGGGCGGGGAAAGGACGGCCCAGCATGCCCAGAGAGGTGACGACTTTATCCCAAGGTAACTCTGCCTGCAGGGCTCTGTTGCAACACTGGCACAGCAGGTGTCTTGTAGCACTCGCACCTAACCTTTGTCATGTGCAGTATCACGGTATTTCACTGGTACTATTCACAAATACAGGGTTTTAGAGGGGGAAGTCATGTGAGGGGAGAAGCCTATGAATATGATTCCCAAGTCTATGGGTGTTGGGTTATTGTGTGCAGCAACCCAGCTGCTTCACTAATGCTATTCCTTTGCACTTCTTCTTAGATAAATGCATGCCCCCTGCACCACCCTATCAGCCCCAGATCGTGGTGGTTTCTGATTCAGAAGTTGCGTTGTCCTGGAAGCCTGGTGTGAGTGAAGGAAGTTCTCCCGTCCAGCACTACACCGTGGAGTTTATCAGGCAAGTTTGCCAGTGGAGTCTGAATTTCAGTGTTTGCACACTATAGTGTTTTGGGGTTTTTTTATGCTAAACTGCGTTATTCAGCTGCATATAGATACGATTTATTTACTTACTGTGTATCATGTGCTTAGTTTTCCTCTCCGTGTGTGTTGAATTACCATGGAAATTCAAAGACAAAACCAGGAAGGATCCAATTTGTTATAAAATCACCAATAAGCTTTACTTTCTGATGGAAGAAAATTAAGGTCTAATTTGATCTATTCCCTCTAATAGCGGCCTGGGTGAATGAAGTTTTAAGTTTCTCCTGTCATCAAACACTGTCAAACCATGCTGAGAAAAGAGTATTTGGCAGAGTGGTTTCCCTGGGCTTCTATAGAAAATAATCCTAGGACTAAAAATTCAGTATGTTGGACAGTATTACCTGACAAAAGTTTTAGAATCATAGAAACATCAATATTGGAAGAGGCCTTCAAGATCCTCCAGCCCAATCATCAAGCCAGCACTACCACTGTAGCTCCTAAGCCACTAAATCACATCACCCAGTGCCAGACCCTGACAACTTTTCAATAAAAAGTCATTTGGGTCTTGAGCTTGCAGGATTTAGACTTACTTTGTTATGCTAACGATAATCAAGGTTACATGAAATGTTGATCTCTGTTTAGATTTGGGGGGGAATGTGGGGTGTTGGTGGGGTGCTTTTTTTGTTCTTTTATGTTGAACTTTAAAATTCACAGCAGCAGAACTGAACTGTCAGCAGTTGCCAGTCAAATTGCTTTTATAAGCTGCATAAAAAGGGTCAGGAGGAGGTGATTGTATCTGCAAGCATAAACAAGTATTTGTACTTGACTGTTCTTATGCTTGTGTGAGCTAATATCTGCATACAAATCTATTTATTTTTATTTGCCTCAATGTTTACCCTTACAGTGAATGTAAAATTTACCCTTTTAATCCTTCGAGCAAATACTTGATGGCAGGCTTTAGTTGAGGTTCCTGGAAAAGAAGAGAGAATTGATTCTTTAACTACTCTGATCCGTAAAAGGTCAAAAAAATCGTTCTTCAGGAAAACATAGTAATTTTTAAAAAGGAATTGTTGTTGTTAGAACAGACAGGAAAAACTTGAATTTCAAAGCATGGGTACAATCTAGAAGATATTGATATAGCAAAAAGATATTGATATAGCAAAAAGAATACCCAGACTGAAAACCTACTTGTTAACTGATGCACTTTGTATTTGGGCTGAAATTCCCCTATTTAGTTGGAGGCCATCCAATGTTCAGTGCACTGTGAGGCAGGACGTGAGGGCTGAAGATACTTATCTCCTTTGTGTAATGTCTGCTGTAGACCTACAGTGAGATTTCTTCAGTATCTATTTTTTGAACACAATTTTTATCTGAGCTTTTTGCTCTCACTCCATCTCTTCTCTCCCATTTGCTCAGTTGATGGGGAAGGGGTTTTGTTGAGTTCTGATTGACTGCTCTTGTATCACCTCTGTGCTTTTACTGAAAAGTGGAACCTGAAGGCTTATGAATACTTCTTCATAGCACCAGGAGCCTCTAATGGAAAAAGGGGGCACCATCATCTCCATCTGACACACCAAAAGTGCACCCTTGAATGTTTTGTTCATCCTGGGGCTGGAAAGCTGCCTTTGCTGTTTAGGTCAAAAGATGCGAGTGATTGAAATTTCAGTGTTTCATTGGCTTTAGACTTTGGGAAAGAATTTGCTAACAGCAAAATGTTTTGATTACACTGTTTAGTTTGAGGTTTAAAGCTAAGTTGAAAGTGCCTTTGTTAATTTTGGGATTATGCTCTCTTAGACTTGGAAGCTTGGTTGTATATTTGGAGTAAGTGCAATGAGCCATAAGCCCTAATGGCAGTTAGAGGTAAACATTTAACTTTAAACTTCATTGTCTTTTGCCGCATATAGTTTTAATTACTATAAAATGTATTATCATGAGTTAAAGCTAGTAAATTAAACCGATGTAAAACTAAGACAAATCAGTTGAAGTAAATTAGAATTGAGTCCTCTTATGTCGAAGAAATACACAACTATCCTGTGATTTTTCAAAATTAATAACTTTCTAATGCAAATCTGTAATTGTGCTTGGGTACAGCATAAATGTCTAAAAACGATGACATTGTTTGAATAATTTCCATCTCCTTAGAACTAACTTCATGACTTTAACCCTAGGAAAAACATGTTGGGACAAAACACTCCTCTCAGTTGCTCAGCTGTGATACTGGGGAAATTCAGTACATTCGTGAAAATTCAGTACATTAATTGTTTTGAGATACCAGAATCTAATCAGAACCGGGGCTAGCCTGCAGCCTGTCTCTACTCAAGGTCTAAATTTGGTGCTTTAATTAATCACTTGCCTAAGGGGTTTCCCTTGGGACCTGTTGGTTCACCACAGGCAGTAGAGGGCTGCAGGTGGCTACAGATGTAAGATGAGCTGAGATAACTCAGGCTCTACTCTGCTGCTGACTACAAGAGGATGCTAAGGAGACCACAATCTCACTTGACTAAATGCTGAAAGTCAGGAGGGAGACTGTAGGATTCACTCTTCACTGGATAGTTCATAGGGAACATGCAATAGAATGTGTTAAAACCAAAATATATAGTGTCTGTGCAACTTTGTAGGCTTAGTGTAAATATTCTGTTGGTTAGTGATCAGAATTATTTAATGAAAAATTACCTTTTTTTTATGAAAGCCCCTAAGCAAGACCCTGGACTTAAGCATATGAATTTAGGTGTTTTTCCTGAAGATGTTATACAAAATTAATTCTTAAAAATGTCTTTGATATTTTTACTCAAATATTGAAATTTTTAATCTGTTGAATGCCTACATGATCTTTTAAACTTGGTGACTAACTTGTCCACATTTTTATACCCAGATAACAGCAACAGAACCACAAGTGTTTCAGCAGCACATGCCCTAAAACAATCAGGTCACTTTCTTTTCATCTCATTGGTATGTAGATGAAATCAAAAGCTTTTAATATAAATCTTGGCATGCAAAGGAAATTTTTCAGTATCTTGGTAGTGACATGAAACTTCTGCTGCAATGAACTCGGCAGGTTCTGCTGATAAAACTGGGAGATTTATTAGTATTCAGATGTTAGGGTGGTGCAGATTCAGCATAGTGTTGTGCACAGATTTCTTGATTACTTTGAAGCCTTCCCTCTCCCTCCTGGAAAAATCTATCCCTGAATCCATTCCCTGCTGAACTGTTTGTCTCTGGCACTGCACTGAACCAGTCATTGTTTGCTTCTGTTTGCAAAGAACCTGAAACAACAGATCTGACCAGGGAGACACCTCCCAGTGTGTAGGAAAAAATACTATTAATACTGTTTCCCTGATTATTGCATTAAACAGTCGTAGCTGACCCAGTATTTACCTCACTGCTTGTGTGATTAGCTCCTTGAAAAGGTAACTGATGAAGAAAGAGGAGTGAAAAACATTAGGGAGGAAGTGCTTAACAACATTAGATAGCACCAGAAGAATATCTAACAAGAGAATGAGTTACCAAAATCATCCACTTTTCCTTTCCTCACAGCTGACCTGGCATATTGGTTGATACATTTTGTAGAAAGTGTCACAGTAATGTGAGATAATAGTTATTATAAATAATATGTTATAGTGCAGTATATTCTACAAGAGATTTTTCCATAGCAAATTATGATGTATTGTACTTGTCATAATATTTATTATTTGCTGGAATATTTTTAAAAACCATTATAGAGATTAATTTTCCCCTTGAGAAGAGTACAAATACAGTACAGAAGAACAATCAGAAACCTTAGAAAAATTGGATGCCTCACAAATAATTTCCAGATGATTTTAAAAGGAAGTTCAAGTGACTATAAAATTGCTGTTCTCTGCATCAGAAAGAATTCTCTTTTTGAATTGAATCAGTCCCCAGGTTACAACATAAAGCAATAATCCAAACTTTTTGGCTACATTTGGCATGGAATTCTGCCCTTGGTTTATACCCATCCAGCCCTACTGGCTTTAGCCATATATTTATTATCTTAAAACCCCTATGACTTGTGTTAGGTTCTTGCAGCATAGCATTTATATGTGTTGGAGATGCACAGCTGCAGCTGAAGAGCAGGCAGTGTCCATGGAAGTTGTCTGATTTCTCCATTCACAGACACAATGTTTGGAGCTGCCCTACAAGTTCTTTGCCAGAGGCAGAGAGACCTGTGTTGGGGAATGTAGGGCTGCAGGAAAATGGGAGAAGTGGCATCAAAATGAGCTCTTCCAGTGTAAAAGTTGACAACACACTGAAGTACGACATAAACAAAAAAATAGGACCGTGAAGACAGTTTTCAACAAAATGTTCTCATCTCAGGGAACATGGGAGCTGGCTTGCCCTGGATGCAGCCACCAGATGATTTTGTGTTCCTTTCCCCATCTGTTTGCCATGTTTTCATCCCATACTGCTTTGTTCACACAGGGAGCCTTCTGGAGAAGTAGCAAAGGTCAAGTGATAAATCTCCCTCTTTCCCTCTCCTTCAGCTGCAGATCCTTACATGTTTGCAGGCATTTCCTTTATTATAAACTTCTGCAGAAGGAAATGTTGGGAGAGACAGTCAGTGCATTTGAAGCCTAGCCTGCTGTTTGTGTTATCTCCTAGATCTTTTTAGGGTGCAATGCCTCCTTTGGGTCCCTTCATCAAAGGTGTGTTGTTTCCACTTGGGTGGATACATTGGCAAGGTCTGTTGCAAAGAGGCAGCTCTTGATCTAGCAGGAATTTCTTGGATGGGAATTAGAACCTAAAAAGGATGTGTACAGGAAAATTGAAAATGCTGCTAAGCAAGCCTTTGGAAGGAAGCAATGTTAACAGCTTTCATTTGGAAAACACTATATATTTTCATTTTGGCCCAGGCATCAAAAGCTCAGAGGAGGGAAACAATGGAAGAGTAGCCAAAAAAAATGCTCTCCTGTCTGCCAGGAAATGGTGGTGAAGGGTGACTTAAGATGGTCTGTTTAACTATCATTACATCTCGTGTGTTTCTCTGATTTTGTTTTTATTTTTAGCAAGACAATGAAATACTCATGTCCTGTGTGCCACTGTGCACTTAAGCTGGGAACTGCTGCTTCACCACTGCATTTGCCATGCTGGCACAAAGCAATGGAACCTCAGTGATCAATAAATCTTATATTGACCACTAAAAGAAAACATACATGAACTCTGGCATTTCCTTCCAGTCGAATATAAACAAATACAAAATGCCTGCCTTGTGCTATAATTTTTAATTTGAAGACTGTTGGAGACATTTGCAGCTAGTCCTATGTAAACACTGGTAGATTCAGGGTGCACTTGGAGGTTATTTCCTGTAATAAATATTGCAAGAACACTGGAATAATTTTCTCTGAAAGCCATTTCTGTCCTTATTTTACTTTCATAAGCTTTAATTCTAATATTTTGGGTGGCCTAGAGTGAATGTTTACATTTTTGTGTTGTTTGTATTTGTTTAGCTTCTTATTTTGTTCATTCTTTGATAAGAAGAGGCCACTTTTAGAGAGAGTGGAAATGGTGCAAGAGCATTAGAATACTCTCTCAAAGTACTCAAAGTCTCCCACCCCTTTACAATGTGTCTGTGTGTATGAACTTAAAACACTTGATACCAAACTGCCATGGAAATAATTATGCTGGTTTCAGATGAAATATAATGGCACTTAGAAGCACTTATTGGCTGTTGGCTTCCAGTATGAATCAGAAGCTAACCAGGCAGCTATAGGAATGTTGTTACAAAATCCAGGTTCATAGGCCATTATTCTCAGCATTAATTTTCCATGGGTTTCGGGTTGTCTTTGTGGTTGCTTTTGTTTGTTTGGTTGGTTTGGGTTTTTTGGTTTGGTTTGGTTTTGGGGGTTTTTTGCTTTTTTTGTTTGGGTTGGGGTTTTTTGTCAGTTTGTTTTCTGAAGAGAAGGCTTTGGATCCGTATTTTCCTAGTGAGTGGATTAACCTGATTACCTTGAAGATCAGGTGTTGGATTCTCATATTGCTAATGCTTATATATGTTTGAAGGGACTTACTGGCCTTAGAACACAAACCCTTAGAAATAAATCAAGGTCTTTCTCTGTATTGCAATCTATTGCTTTATACAGCCACATAGGGAGCTGGTAACTGCAGGTAATAGACCCCCACTTGAAAACTATGAATCCAAAGCCCACAAAACAGATAAACATAATTGGATTTGTCACTCAGTCTTCTAAAATAACCTCTTCTCTTTATAAACAAAATCTAAGTAATTGGGTTTGTATGATTGTATGGTTTTGATATCACAGGCTTCACAGCTTGGTAGTGGTGGGTTGCATAGTCTGATCCTTTAAGAGTGAAGGGTTTCAGTGATGATTTAGTAGACTTCTGTCTCATTTATTAGTGTATTCCCTAGAAAACTATAAAGGCAGCTAATTTATATAGCCAGCTTTAATTATTTAAGATCTGGTCTTTGTCTGATCCTCAAGGCCAGACCTTGACAGCAATTGGACGGTAATAAGAGAGCAGATCCAGATGGAGTCCATGGTTCTCAAAGGACTTCTCCCAAACACGAAGTATCAGTTTGCTGTCCGAGCTGCAAACTCCTTTGGATCCAGCCCTGCCAGTGCACCCAGTGATGTCATCCGCACGTTCAGTGAGTACAAACACCTTTCTGTAATTAAAGCTAAACAAAAATGAGGTATATCTGTAAATAAAGTGTATCTGGGGTAGCTGTGGAGGCCTGCTGGTGGAAAGAGTTGCTCTCCAGGCACAGCCACCCCCATTCTGACACCTCTCAATCCTGTCTGAGGAGTTTGCAGCAAGCACCCTGGAAAGTCAAGCCAGGAGCAAAGATTTGAAAAGACACAGGCAGCATCACTCTCATGCTATTTCTTTGCTCTGGAGGCCATTGCCAGGTATTTTTGGATCACTGCTTTCTGAATTTTGTGCCATCTTCTTGCAGAACTGGTAAGTGAATATCATGGGGAGAAATGAGAGAGACGAGTCTATTGTTCATTTTTTTGTTCTTTGAAGCTGAACTTTATATATTACATTTATAATTTCAGCAACTCAGAAAGACCAAATCAAACCTATATAGTTTTCTGAGACCTAAGGCTCTCAACTATTAAGCACAGTCATGAAAACAATCATATCAAGAAGTAAGCACCCCTTTTTGATCAGACACCGCATAGCAAAAATATTAGGTGTACATGCTGATGTACCAACTTGTTAACTATTATATTTACATTTATGTAGCAATACAGACCATGCACATTGCAGTAAGTGTTGGACCAGTTGCTGCTGGGCTTCCTCAGGATGCAGTCCTCTGCCAGTGCTGGTGTGTCTGTGGGCTGACTTTGAGGTGCTGTTGTTCCTCATCACAACCCAAAGTCATAGTTTGTATGTGAGAATCCCAACCAAGCCAACACAGAGCATATTGGTAATCACACAAATCACATCTTCTAACAGCAAAAAACCCAATGTCACAAAGAGAAACAATGGAGGAAACAGAGCCAAAGCCAGCAAGGTGTGGAGACTAACTGAGCTATATCATTAATGTTCCAAACTTTTTATATAAAAATTTATATCAGTACATCTAAGTTTAAGTACTTTTTTTTTCTTTTCTCACTCTCTCAATTGCAAATCCTCTCTAATTAACTAGTGAAAATGAGCAGCAAATATTCAGCTAGAACTATGAGCTCTGCAAGAAGATTTTGCATGCTGCAGAAACATAAACAACGTGCTCAGTTATCCACCAATTTAACCTGATAAAGATTTATTTCTAAACTGCCTTTCTGTTGTGGAATCCCTTTTTCCATTGATGCTTGTGTGGCAATTTCCTTTCTTTTTGTCCTTCTGTTGTAAGTACAGTCACTTGAACAGTTTGCATGTAGTATGCTATGACTGCTGAGCTCGTAAGTTTAACTTCTGAAGTAAATGTTTGTGAAAACCTTGTGCAGTGTACTCTGGAGCTCCTCAGCCCAGGGATCCTCCAGGGTCAGCTCCTGCTGCCTCTCAGGCACACGTGTGCTCCTTGGTATCTTGTTTATCTTTGGAAGTTAGCAGCTGCATCCTTTGGTCAGAAAAGATAAAGTGTTTAACTCTATTAATAAGGGTGGAATCGTCTTCATGCTGTGCTTGTTACTGCAGTACTCCAGGGAAGGCACTTTGCCTTTGGAAACTGCTTGTTCTGCAGAGGCCTGCCAAGATGTCTCTAAAACATGGGTTTCTGTCATTAGAGCTTGAAATCAAATCCACATCTGGTGTGTATAAGCACTGATTTCTAGAGAGGTTCATAAGGGACATGAGCTTGGTTATCTGTGCCTGGATCAGACCTGAAAAGCCAATATATTATGCATTTTGCACTGCTCTTTGAATGGGCTTAGAGAGTCTGTGCTGGCCCAGGGTTGGCTCATGGGTGCTGCAGTGGCTGAGAGGTTGGTTTCCCTGCTCCAAGGGCAGTGCTTGGCAGAGACCCTCATGACCAAGCAGAGCTCCTGCAGCCCAGGGCCATGTCATGTCCGTGATGTGCTCCAGTCTTGCTCCAGGCTGCTTGTACTGGGGGCTACTTCAGCATACTCTGCACCCTTTGACAAATGCAAATGTTGCTCTTTTGCCAGTGTGCTCTTTGGAAATAGGCTTAAAAACTACATATAGCCACTACGTATGAAAGCCTGCGTTATCTTGTGGATACCTGTTGTCACAACAACCAGATTTTTGCAGAGCAAGAAGTGTTGCTCAAAACTGTCAGGGATGCATGCCTTCAAAAGTAAATTGTTTGGTTTTCTGAAGGCAGGAGTGTAGCTGAGATGATAGTCTAGCTGACAGATGCTCTCACTTGTCTTTACTTGTGATGTCTGTGTAGGAGACTGACTTGATGTTAACCAGACACACAAGTACACTGCGAATTAATAGAAAAACCAAATTTCTCTGGGGAGAAAATTGTTCTTCATTAAAATTGCACATGGACTGAACATTTATTTTTCCTCAAAACATTAAAAACCTCTGAAGAATGATTTAAACCATCGACAAGTTTCATGAAATAGAAAAAAAACCCCTAAACTAAACACTGAGCTAAAGGGCATCCAATTAAAACTCACTCCTAATTCACATTATGTATCTGAAGGTACCCTCCTGCTACTAGCAGCCAGAAAGCCCAGTTCTTTGGCCCAGTTAATCACTCACTTCAGTTGCTCAGGTATAAGGGTTGAGCAGATTTGAGGTCCTCAAAGTTTTGTGGTTTTCAACAGTCACTGGAGGCAAGCACGTGCCATTCAGATGCCTGATTGTCCCCTCGGGCTGTCTCAGATAAGGTGATGTATCTCAGGTGGCACCATTTGCTTGACTGTCTTGAAGTGCCAGCAGACACCTCTTACTCACCTCGTGTTTTTGAAAAGGTGTCAGACAGTTGGCATCTCTGAAACTAAAGCACCTTTACTCTTCAGAGTGCATGTAAGAGTTACTACCTTCATTATTGCCATGGTTCCTCCTCCCACCTAAGCAGTGAAACATGCTACATGCCACAAATTTTGATGCTATTTTCTGCCTGCCTATGTATTCTTCAGAAATTCCTGAAATACCTTAGAAAGCTGGCAGAAGTTCATACAATGTCTGACTCCTTTGCATTACACTTAGCTCACATGGTGGTGGCACTTAGGTCTTTGGTGTGTTTGGATTTCAAAAACTTGTAGTTTTATGCTTGTATATGCTGGATTTTTTATGCCTAACTTGAAGTAAGTAGTGCTTTTCTGATGCTTATTTTAACTGATTACAAATTCCCAACATTACCTCAAAAGCAGAGGACCTTGGGGTCAATGTTGTCTTGGACAGATTCTCTTGCAGCTCATGTGCGCAGGCTGAGGCAGAGATGAGTCCATGCTCCTCAAGGATGTTTTCTGTTGTGGTTTATCTCATTCTCAGAGTTAATTCACTCTTTTTGTTTTTAAAATGTGGATGGATTTGCAGTACTCTTGACTCCATTGTTTCATGACAGCATAGGAAAACATCATCTTTGCTTCACCAAAGGGATGCTGACAGTATCACCTAATGTGACAGACCTCCCAAGGTCCTTGAAAATAGAACATGTGGCCTTGATTATAAGGAGTTACCCCCCTTACCTAGTAAAAAATGCATGCTTCGTTAATTGCTGCATTTTCAGGGAGTAAAGAGAGGGCAAGTTTCCCCAAGGGTTCTCGTTTATTTGTGATTTGGTTTCATTAATTTTTTTCTAGAGGGAAATGATGCAATAAATCAATTTTTTGTTGCCTTTTTTAATTACAGTTGCACATTGTGGGTATTTCACCTACATGGTTGTTGGGATTTTGTTGTATAAAATCTTTCAAAATGTCATGGACAATTCAATGGAAAATAAAAGGTTGCATGTACTCGGTTTGGAAACAACAAAATAAACTGTCCCAAAGAATCAAACAAAAAAAATGTCATCACCTGCATTGCTTAAATACCCTTCATCTCCTCGGGAAACAGATGGGGTTTGCACTGTGCCTGCAAGGTCACCAGCCTTGGGCTTTGCCAGACCAACAGAGGAAGTGTCTTCTGTTAAAAATACCCTCCTGCTTGTCTCCGTAGCAAAGGTGACAGAAGTGACTGCTTAAACAGGGCACATCCTTTCCTCTGCTCCTGGCTGTCACTGCCAGGCTCACACAGAGCTGGGCATTGGCACAGGTGCTTAAATATTCTGCATGGAGCTTGAATGTGTCAGCTGAGGCTCAGGCACAGAAAAAGGGCAGTCTCCGGGGCCCAAACCTTGATTTAAATGGTGGTGATGTGTCCTGGAGAGAGTAAACAGAGGTTTTCCCCAGAACTCTTTCCCACACATCTCCAGAGACTTTACAAAAGCAGTGTTGGTAGTGGTGGGGACAGTGACAAAAAGCAAGAGACAGGCCAAATGACATGCAACACTGCACTGTGAGTCATTGAAAAGCATAAAATGTATTTTTAAATGCTCCTGATATATCTTGGATTAAGACCTGGGGGCTGTTCTGGATGAAGGCAGTGAGTCTGTTAATATTTCCATTCAGTCTTACTGTGTTGCAGTGCCCCCTGTTCTACATCCTACACTCTAATATCTCTTCATCAGTAGGATGATGGCAACCTAATTAGCAAAACAAAAGTTTGTGTGGCTTTATATTTGTTTTGAGAAAGATTTCTTGAGTATAACTTAATCCCTAATTATTTGGAAAGAGGCTGTCTAAAGTTCATGACCCCCACAAGTTCTTCCATTATTTATAAAACAGGATTACAGGACCTGGTAGAGGGTCTTAATCAGACTTCATCTCCTTGTACACTTGGAACACTGATTTAATTATATATAGCCTGCTTATAATCCCTGCAGTCATTGTTATGGTATTTGCAGAGTACCACTTTGCTTAATTGTCCCTGATTTACCACCCATTAGGAGATGAGCTCTCAACAAAAGCAGCACAGTGCACTTAAGAAATGGGCTGATGTGGGGGTTTATCTACAAAAAGTCCTGTTAATTTCTCTGCATCTTGTTTTGTAGTTATATTGCATCATGGCACATGTGACTATCATGCTATGTCCAATGAGCAAAGGCCAAATGTAGGGAAGAGCAAGGCAGCTGAGAAACCAGTGTGCTGATACCTCATCAGCCGTGTGTGTACTCACCTGTGTAAATTCAGACATGGTCAGGAGTGTGTGCATCACATGTTACCAAAACTGCTCACAGATCAGCAGGTAGAGCAATGCAGCATGTGCTGGCTGAAATGCAGATAGCTAGAGTCAGGAAGGGGAAAAATTGGAGAGATGGAGACATGTGAATATTAGGACACCTGAAGTCAGACTTATTCTGGTGACGCCAAACTTACATAGTGAATGTGTCTGAAGAAAGGCCTCAAAGCAGCTTTCTACCAGATACAATAAGCCATACCTTCTTTGTTCTCTCCAGGCTCTAACTGTTGTACCAGTTCAATAACGTGAAAGGAACCATTGTCCAGTTCAAAATTGTGGGTACATCTTGTCTCCCAAGGTCTTCTGTTGGAAAAGCATGGAACATTTTGATCTGCTGGATGAAAGAGGCACACCTGCTGTTTGGGGAACTGCCAGTCTCTCCTAAGCTACCACATCTCATTGCATGCTGGTGGTTATTAATGTATTTTAGTGATAACCACTCAAATTAGGAGAGTTACATTTCTGTGAAACTGGCATGGCATTGAAATCATATCCTCACATGCAAGTGTGTTTATCTGAATATGAATTCAAGACCTAACGTCTTCCTGTGTATGAATATATAGGTACTTCATTTTCTGCAATACTTCACTCCTGCCATCCTTAACAAACTAACATCCCATTAAGCCAATAGAAAGTTTGACTGAAAAGAGAAAAAAAATATAACAGCATTTTGACAATAACAGATGTTTGTTTTGTAGCTTATGACTTCTGAGTTAGAGAATGAGGTTTGCATATCACTGCTTGTTTGGGTACAGATTACACTGTTTCCCCTGAGACGATTGTGACTTTCTTTCTTCCTCCCAGACTTGTCTTAAACTAAGACAATTCCCAAATTATCTTTATGGCTTCCACCGCTCTTAGGCAAATTACACTTTTATTCATTAAAAGAACTAAATTAGCTCTGAAATACTTTTCAGACACATAAAGGCAATAAGCAGTAGTGTTGGAAATTATAAAACTTCTAAAATTTTTAACTAACTTTAGCCAGGGGTTTAGTTCATCTGTGCCCGTGGGGAAGGGAATGGAAGTTTCTTTTCAAGAGATTGTTCACTGGGCAAGGCCTGATGAGCTTAAAATCTCAATGGACTGGAAGCTGCCAGAGGATGCACAAGAGATAAGTGACCATAACAAACATCAGCTCCTGATCATCCTCCCTATTGTGTCAGAGACACCTGGTATGGGAAAAAATCAATAAGAGAATGAAGAATGAGGACATAATCAGCACCGAAGGCGAAGGGATCAATAACCAGTAGGAAACCAAATAAATACTAAGAACTGTGTAACTTGGGACCAATGAACATTGAAATGAGGGATTTCTCTGGGTTTTGACTGTATAAGTATGTGAAAAATCTAGTAAAGAGCGATGTGAGATGGAATGATTTTCTTTGCACAACCCAGGCAATGTGCAGATGAAATGGTTTCTGTTACACATCCTAGCCAGAATAAAGTAATGCCTTAATTCTCTAACACTAAAAAATGTTGTTGGAGAGTTTTTGTTTTTCCCACAGTTTTGGTGACAGGCCTGACTTAAAAGCAACAGTGTTCAGGGAGCTGAAAATTGTTGCAAATGCTGGGAGCTGAGCTAGTGCTGCCCCTTCCCCATGGCATCGAGGCATGAGCAGGATGAAGCTGAACATCTATTTCCAAAAGCTCATTGAATGGATGATGGATGCAAGCTAAGAACATTTTATGAGACACAAATGGCCACGGAGGTCCTGGCTGATTCCCTTGGTGGGGAGCAGAAGGGATATTGTTAAGTTTAGGCAAAGAGTTGTTTTGTGTGGAGATAACTGCAGTATAAGGAGAGAAAGTTTTTGGTTAAAACTGATGTTCTATAGCAATAAGGTCGAGGGCAGACCTGGATTTCTCTCCAAGGGGAGTTGTGGTACACTTGTAAAACTCATCTCTGAGAAATAACTGGCAAAAACCACACATAGCAGCTGTGAGAATTGGAACTGGCAAAGGGGGAAAAGAAATCTGGCCAGGTAGCATGTGGTCAGTCTAAAATGTCTGTCCCAAAAGAGATTAGAAATGTAAGGGACTCTGAAATGGCCACCCAAAAAGAGAAGCACATGTTTGCTGAAGAGCTGGTAGAGGAGCAAATTGCCTTGAAGGCTGAAACAATAAGTTGCTCTCAGGGCTGAGGCAGAGCTGATGGCCCGAAAGCAACTAGCCTAGAACCCCAGAAACCTGTTAAATCAGTTTGTGCAGAGCTTAGGGGCTTTAGAAATGCAAATTAACGTTTTAGGGGGAAGCATGCACGCCCATCTGGGGGCAGTGCTGGCCCACCCTGAACATGACCTCACCCCCAGGGAGGAGTTTGCACCAAAGCCAGACTCCTCCCCACACCCTGAACTCTGACCACCTGTCGAAGATGAGGAGGCAAAGAGGGAGGCGGGGCTCCCTGACCATGATGTCACTGATGCCACCTCCCTTCACACCTTTGAGGAGGGGGATGACTCATTCAAGCCACCCTCAAATCACCCTCAGGCTTGCTCTTTTTTAAGGTATTAGCATATGATGGACCAGAGCTCATGGTGATGATACCACACCCTGTGACAGAATTAACTAAGTTACGAAGGACAGAGACTCTTTTGAAAATTTTCCTGATGGTGGAAAATGAAATAAAGCTTTCTGAAGAAAAAACACATGGCAAAGAGATGTGCCTTTTAATCAGAAAGCATACTGTTACATGAAACGTTTGGACTTGTTGGGGAGGGGGAACTGATCCCTCTACCCACTCCAACATGTGATAAAAATACTGGGAGTGTGGGAGAAGTGATGAGCTTCCAAACAATGCCTGAGAAGCAGCTGATACCCAGTTGGCTTTCTCCCGGATTATTGTTACTCGTTCCAAAATTTAAAGATCAGGATTGAGACAAAAAACTCTTGGAACGACCCCTAGAAGGTGAGCTGGGAGTGGGGGCCAACTTGGAATATCCCAAAAAAACTCACTGAAAATGCATGGAAATTTAGTTTCCCTGTATTTTCAATAAAACTTTGCAAATGGTGTACAGTGTGCCCATATGGCCAAGAAGGCCAATGGCATCCTGGCCTGGATCCGCAATAGTGTGGCCAGCAGGGCCAGGGCAGGGATTGTCCCCCTGTGCTGGGCACTGCTGAGGCCACACCTCGAGTGCTGTGTCCTGTTCTGGGCCCCTCACTGCAAGAAAGACACTGAGGGGCTGGAGTGAGTCCAGAGAAGGGCAGGGGAGCTGGGGAAGGGTCTGGAGCACCAGTCCTGTGAGGAGCATCTGATGGAGCTGGGGGTGTTTATCCTGGAGAAAAGGAGGCTCAGGGGAGACCTTATCACTCTCTACAACTTCCTTCTGAAAGGAGGTTTTAGTCAGCTGTGGGTTGGTCTCTTCTCTTAGGTGGCCACTGACAGAACAAGAGGACATAGACTTAAGCTATCAGGGATGTTTAGGGTAGACATTAGGAAGAAATTCTTCTGGAATCATCTGCCCAGGGAAGTGGAGTCACCGTCCCTGGACATGTTTAAAAAAAGATGTAAAAAAGACATGTAAAAAAAAAGATGGATGTGGCCCACTGCCATGGTTTAGTTGATAAGGTGGTGTTAGGTCATAGGTTGGACTTGATGATCTCAAAGGTTTTTTCCAACCTCCTTAATTATGTGATTCTGTGATTCAGTGAGCTGAAAATTGCTGTGAATGCTGGGAGTCGAGTTAGTGCTGCCCTTTCCAGCAGCATCAATGTATGAGCAGAGTGAGGCTGAACATCTCTTTCTCAGCCACTGGCTGCCAAAAGCTCATTGAAGTGGACAATGGATGCAAGCTAAGAACATATTACGAGAAACGAATGGCCAGGGGGGTCCTGGCTGATTCCCTTGGTGAGGAGCAGAAAGGATATGTTGTCTGGATCAGTGGTGGCAATGACAAAGGCTTCTCCATGAAGCAAGGTGTCCTGCCTCATGAACGTGTCTGCCTTCTGCTCGGCACGAGCCACTCCTGCTATCACCACAGAGCAACTGGAGAGAGAAAGCACAAATCCATTCGCTGTTGCATTGTTGATGCAAGAGTGTCCTGAACTCTGGCATAGTGAAAGAGGGTGAAAAGGACATTCCTGGGCTGACTGAAACAACCCTGTCATCCTGGTCCCAAGAGGACCAGCAGAATCCACAAGCTGTTCAACCTGTCTAAAAAGGATGATGTATGTTGTGAGGAAGCCTCTGAACAAGTGGGGCAAGAAACCCAGAACTAAGATGCAGTGACTAGGGTCTCCTCGAGTGCTGCAGCATAAATGCAGGCATATTGCTCTGAAGAAGCAGTGCACTCAAAAGAACAAGGAAGAAGCAGTAGAATACAAAGCCCTTGGCCAAGAGAATGAAGGAAGCCAATGAGAAATGCTAGGAGCAGATTGTGAACAGGTGCTGGCTTTCTTCATTGAGAGCTTCTACATCTAAGTCTGAATCAAGGCAGAAGTAAGGATATTGTATGTGGCACTAAAAAGATACTGTACATGGTATTACCAATAAATCCATTTTGTGGTGAACTTCAGAAAAAGCCCCAACACTAAAACCAAAATAAAAGAATGACGACACAGAACAAAAATGAACAATTTACACAAAATCCCCTCCTTGGTCCTTCACCATAATTACAACAAAAATTCCCCATGATCATTGTAATCTATAACACTTTACACTTTTCTGTACTTGTTTTGCCCGTTACTTCTCACAGTTAGTATCCTTATCTCAAAATCTTCATTATTACCCACATTCTCCAGTAAAAAGAGTGGGTTAACCTGGGCCAGATGCCAGGCACCCACCAAACCCACTCTCTCCCTCCCCTCTGCAACTGGACAGAAGAGTGACAATTTAATGAAGGGTTCGTGGGTTGAGATAAGGACCAGGAGAGATAACTCATCAAATATCATCACGGGCCAACAAGGCTCAACTTAGAGATATGAAGTGAATTTTTTACTAACAAAATCAGAGCAGGATAATGAGAAGTACAATAAACCCTTTAAAACACGTTCCCCCCTCCTTCCCAGCTCTACCTCCTACCCCAGCAGCACAGCGAGATGGGGAATGGGGGTTGTGGTCAATTAATCACCTGGGGGTTCTGTCACTGCTGAGAGAGAGGAGTCATTCCCCTGCTGCACTATGGGGTCCCTCCCATGGGAGACAGTTCTCCATTGTGGAGGACTACAAGATGCCAACCCCTCAGTTGTGATAGGAAAAGCCTCTCCTAGGATGCACTGCAGTTCTGAATGTACCCCAGTTTTGCCTTCCCGATGGCGTCTCTGCCTCCCTGCTCTTTTCCCTTTGCCCCTCTGTCAGTTCCCAGTCCACCCCTGCCCCCTGGCC
>VZTR01025568.1:255293-292368 GCA_013400775.1 Chaetops frenatus
TGTTCTCACCTTCCACTCATCTCTGGCTGGAATTAAAACTGCGCCACAAACTCTGTTTTGATTTCTTCTAAAATATGTTGTCATGGAAGTGTTACCACCATCTCTAACTGGCCCAGCCTTGGCCAGTGGCATGCCCGTCTTTGGAGCCACCAGGCATTGGCTCTGCTGGACGTGGAGGAAGCTTCTGGCAGCTTCTCACAAAACCCGCCTCTGTAACCCCACCCTGCTACCGAAACCAGGCAATGCAAAACCAATCCAACAGCAAATCGTGTTTGTAATGCATAAATTCATGGTGTTACACACTGAAACTGTTTTATAGAAATGCACGTCTTACAGAATCACTCTTACCAAAGAAGGGTATTCTAATGCAGTGATGGGTAGACAATGCAGCTTGAGTAGATGATCATTGTAGGTTCCTTACAACTGAATCATTTTCTACTCTGCTCTGCTCTGCTTTAGTCTCCCTAGCTTCCTACCTGGAGTAAAATTGTTCTGGATGGTGAATAACCTGAATGACTACCGAAGTGAATACTAGGAGTAAGAGGTTTTGTTTACATTTTGATAGTACCTGTTATTTTCGGTATGGTGAAATTCATTGCAGTGGTTGCAGGACTGGGACTAGTTTGTAAATGTGCAGTCTGATTCTCTAACAGTAATCTTTTGCCTGTGCATTCACAGTCAGTAGCAGAAATAATCTGGATGTAGTTTGTCTTGTTTGCCTCATCTTGTCACCAGTCATAGAGCAGAGTTCTCTGCTTAGCTCATTTGGTAGAGCTCAGTGGTGAATACTTCTGTTTGATACACAGATAAAATATATTATTTACACATGGCTAAGTATACATATTAGAGTGGAAAGACACACATTCTGTCCCAGTCCAGCATGCTTTCTTGGCTGCAAGTGTGTATGCCTCATTACCTCTACTCATTTGCTTCTAATTTTTCTGTATGCTGATGTAATGTCCAAAGCCCATTGATAAGTAACCCCTGCAGAGCATATGGAGCGTGGCCAGTTAGTCAGCCACGGCACACATTAGTTTCTGGTGCACATATGTTAGATTTCATAACCGTCTGCCAGGACTTCTGGGTTGCAATCACAGCAAAGGAGTAAAGAGTACAAAAGGATTTAGGTAAGTACACTCAGCTCAGTAGAGAGACTTTGTAAACTGAAGGTTACTTACGCTGCTTTTAAGTGATGGCAAAATATTGTATGGAAAAGGCAGCTATATGAGTCTGTTGTTTTAATGGTTTAAAGGTATCTGTTCTCAGCCTTGCTGAAATGACAAGTAACTGTAATGATTTAGATGGTTTTACTATGTTTCTTCATGACCTGGTGAATTTTAATATGTTAAGAGCGCAAATCATTGTTGAGGCAGAATTTGCTATGTAAAGTGCAGAAAAGTGCAGATACTTTCTCTTAAATAGAAGTGAGGATTCCTTTACTATTTAAACTGTCCCTTCCTAGCCCAGAGTCCTTCAGCACTCTGGGAAGTGGCAGACGTAGATTATGTACATGAAGAACACATGGTCATAGAACCGTGGAATATCCTGATTTGGAAGGGACCAACAAGGATCACTGAGTCCAACTCCTGGCCCTGCACAGGACAGCCTCAATAATCCCACCATGTGCCTGAGAGAATTGTCCAAGTGCTTCTTGAGCTGTGTCAGGCCTGGTGCTGTGACCAATGCTCTGGGGAGCCTGTTCCAGTGCCCAACCACCTTCTGGGTGAAGATGTTTGTGCATGCTTTTTGCTTCAAGGTGCTGCATTGTATTTTAAAAAATAGTCTAAGAATACACATAGGACACTAATTTCAGGAGTTTTTGAATCAGTGCAGGTAGATTAAGTCTTAAATAGAGTGTATCTTACCTGTGCACATCTCTTTTGCTGTTCCTATTCATTTGGCTGCCAATAAGGCAGATACAAGATTGTATTTCCAAAAGGGAAAAGTTTGACCTAAAAACAGTTCGGTCGTTAAAATGTCATGCATGTCAAAAAAGTCTGAAACCTTTGTCCTGGAAAAATGATGAATACAAGTCAGTTTGCAGAGGGAGAACTGAGCTTTGGTGCTTCATTTCTTCAATCACCTAGTAAGTGACTAAATGAAGGTCTTGACTTTGTTTGAAGTTGTGTGTATTATCACCTGGACAGCATCTGCCATCTCCAGACTGACACTTGCATTGTCTGTACAGGATGAACATTAGCACCACTTCAGATTTAAGTGTTGTGAAATGGGGGAGGGGGGATGGTAAGATCTGAATTGCTGTGTGCAAAGAGAAAAAACTATATGATATGCCAGTTATGTCTTTTCATAGGCTCTGAGGAGTTAGGAAGTGGAGGCTATGGGCATCGGTACATCACAGACACAGTGACTGGTGATGGTGATGGATTTGATATTGATGATTCAGACTACGACATTTATATAGAAGAGGTAAACGTCAAGATTTCTCTTTGGCACCTCTGTTGTCTTTATAGTCTGGATATTTTAAAGTGTCTGGTCCTGTCAGGAAGTTTAATATCTGATATTAAATGCTCAGATATAGTAATGTGGTCCTCTTTTCCTTCATTGAGGATGTATTCTTTGCCTCAGATCTGTATCTTGAAAGGCACTAATTTCATATCTCCATAGCACTTTAGTTTTACTGAATTGGTGTTTCTTTACTTCCTTTCAGCTCAGACCACTTCCTGCTATTAAAGGAGGCAACAGAAAATTTCTGGTCGAAACTAAGGTCACACCAGGGTCTAGTTCCAGGCTCCTGTCACGGGTCCTTACAACCACTTCTGAACCCACCACTCCCACTCCTACCACCACACGAGCTTCAGGCACAGCGAGGGTGACCACAGCGAGGGCAGGGAGGAGGGGCAGCGTGTCCTCTGCTGCACGCCTCTTTGACCTGTCCTGCGACGAGGCCGTGTGCTCTGCAGACAGCTTCTGCATCAACGACTACGACCGGGGCGGCTCGCGCTGCCACTGCAACCTGGGCAAGGGAGGGGACGCCTGTGAGGAAGGTAGGTTTCGCTGTGCCCGCTGCTGCTGGCTGCTCTTTGTCTGGGCCAAGGGGGAGCTTTGCAAGGAACCCACCAATGTGCACTTTGGGAATAGCCAGCTGGGCTTTGCGGATCCCTGCCAGCGGCAAATTGCGGTTCGGGCACCACCCGCTGTGATTTTTCTTCCTCAGTGTGGTGGGTAGAAGTTATTCTTCAATAAAAGCTGAATGCAGAACCTGTGTAAAGATGCACAGGAGAGGTTAATCCTACTCCCCCCACCTAAGAGTCAGGGGATGATGGAAGCATGTGTGTTGTTAGTCACCCAGGTGTGGCAGGATCCAGTCATGGCACCCCCAGCTGGGAGCTGAAGGTGTTCAGCCCCTCTTTGACACTTGCCTTTTGGCAGCAGTTGAAGCCCTGAACCACCCCCATTTTCTGTGTGGTCCATATGATGCTGGTCCCACAGCAAGGATGTGAGAGAAATCCCATTGTAAAAATACCTCGAGAGGAGGCTTTCCCTGTGGTCTGCAGGTCTGCAGTGCAGCACTCATGTCAGGCAAGTTGGGGCAAGGATGGAACAAAATCTCATTTCCAGTTCAAAAATCACATCCTGAAGGCTGGGTCAATGTGAGGAAGTGTGTTTGTCTCAGCCAGGACCTGCCACCCATCTTATTGTCTCTTTTCAGGGCAGCTGAGCATGGCAAGAACTTACTGAGTTGAAGGAGGCTGTCCTGCTTCTTCTTCCCTTGCTGCCTTCCTGTTCTTTCCCTCTAGACCTAAACTCACCCTTTCACAAGGTTAACACTGAGCAGATCACCTGGTGACCCAGTCTACCTCCCTCACCAGGCCATAAGCAGGTCACTTTTTTACCCCTCAAAGTAGTTTTTCATCGGGTTTGGTAACCAAGGTGTCAGATGAATGTCAGGGCTCATGCAAAGAAAATATCCCATTGGTTGTGGTGATGCTGTTCTTCTGGTTAAGAAAGAGCTGATCCATCTGTCCCTCCACGAGCTGATCTGATCTGCCAGGACCCTGCCATACATCAGAGCATCAGGGACCCATGCTTCTTCCACAGGGTCACGTTAGAGCTTCATGTTGCACAGTGTCATGCCTCAGGGATACAGACACTGAGGGTGCTTTATCTTCTTCAAACTGGAGTGCTGGAACAAAGAGGGCTCCTTCTGAAAACAATCTGTTGTGACTCAGTGACATGGAACAGCTGCAGATGTGATTTTAGGCCTTGATCAAGTATGAAGAGTTGAGGATTTATTTGAAATGACAAGGCCATATACAACTTGTAAAGTGGTCTGTTAACATCAGTCCAAACCCTCCATTTTTCACAGTGGAGTGTGTTATTCCAGAGTAAACATCATGTGCCAATACTCCTTTGTACCGGGTTTGTCTTCGGCAGCCAATATTGTAAAATAATATATTAATCTGAATGGAAACAGACTTTTCTTCATATTCAACAGCTGCATGGCACTCTGGTCCAGTCAGTTCTGCTTGTGATCAGGACATGAGATAATTGTTCTCTGCTGAGGTTGCATTTGGGTGTATAGCACCAGGCACCTTCACCTCAGCCTAAAATGTATGCCTTGCAAGCAAAAATGCTGAGACAACACAATCCAGATTTAAAAACAGAGTGACAGATACACACTAAATATTTAAATAGCAAAGAGGAATAGGAATCCTCATCCTTCCTTCCTCATTAGACTGAAATCCACTGTAAATATAAGAACTTGGGCCTGAAACTGTGTTTGTCCTCAGTGCTTCTTACGAAAATTAGCTGTGAAGGTAACTGTGCAGCTGACAATCCCTAGCAGTGAGACATCTCTGATTTTCACTTTCTTTCAGGGTCAGGGTGTAACACAAGACAGCAAAGGCTGAGGGTTGATAATGCTATTTGACAAGAGCAATAAAAAGAGCCACTGTTGCAGCCAGGGATGAAAAGATGCCTGCAAGGACTCTCTTCTCCCCATCACTCCCTTTAGCTTCTGCCCTGAGCTGACTTGAGAGAAGTGCTGGGAGCTGCTGGGCTGTTATGAGACGTGCAGTGATTCTCCAGAAGCTGGATGCAGCAGCTCTGGAGCAGCAGTGACTAATGCTGCCTAGAGTCTGGCCATATTTCCCATGTATGTTTTTGTAATCCTGCAGAACAGAAAATTAGTTTGTCCTCTCTTTGTTAAATGAATTCTTAAAAGAAGATAAAGTTGATGGGCTCTGTCTTCTGTAACAAGGATGAAAACCTTAAGAAATTTCCTCTGAACTCTCTGATTAAACTATTGAGCATTATTTGGCCCTCAGTATCCTGTTTTCTTCCAAGTTCACCAGGTCCTTGGGAATAAAGGAATTAGCTGTAAAAAGTGGTGGGAGGACAGGGCAGTAGATTAACTGATTGTTGACTGCTGCTGACTAATGGTTATCTCTGGAGGAACTCTGCCTTTCACTGCCATCTGATGTTATCTAGTACTAAATGTGTATATTGATTTTTATACGGAAGAAAACTGCTGAATAACATGCTTCCCTCTTTGCTTTCCAGACATTACTATCCAGTATCCTCAGTTCTCTGGCTACTCATATATCACGTTTGAACCACTGAAAAAATCCTATCAGACATTTCAAATTACCCTTGAATTCAGGGTAAGTTCAAGCAATTCTTACATAAACGTTTTAAATTTTATTTGCTTACTCTGATGTGGTGGACAATAGAACAGTAACTTAGCTTCAGTATAGCTTGGAGTGTAATTGTGGTGAACCTGTGCTTAACCTCATCTACAAAGATCTGGTTTGACTCTCAGTGAACGTAGTTAAAGTTTGTAAGCAGCTGAAGGTTTTCATCCATTTTTGGTACGGGCTGCATGGGAGAATCCCTGGGACTATATTGTGGACTAGCAGTAATGTACATTGGCAAGGCTATAGTTATGTTGATGAGCTACAGCCTGAAGAACACCCAGAATTTTTGTGTTTTAGGGTTTGGAAGTGATATGCAGTATTTTTGTGGACAGGAAGCTCTGATCCTGTCATACTCCCTATATGTAGCATTCCTTTCCCACTCTGCAGGATTTAAGTGGACATTATTTTCCCCCTCTGAAGTCTGGGACCTGGGCTGCTAATACGTTCAGGATACCATACTACTTAAAATGCAGGTCTAAAGTGGGGGTACATCCCACACTGGCTTGTGTTAGTGCTGTCTGTTCATTAAGGACAGAACATGTAGGGCTGGGCAGGGTGGCCAAGCTCTTGGATGCACCCCCACCCCCACACAAAGCAGACTCACCAGCTTCACAGTCTGGGAAGGAGACTGTCACTGTAGCAGCAGCAGTCAATTGCCTCAGTGGTGATCTTACACTCCTCTGGCAATTTGTCATTTTAAAATGCAGGCTGGCTGCACTGTGTCAGCTGCTATGAACATACAGAGAAATGCTGCCCACACAGGTTGTTGGACTTGAGTAGTGTCAGTCTCATGAAACATGTGAAGTAGGGTGTATGTATTCATATGCAGTAGTCTGATGTGTCTACACTTACCAGGCTTGCTAGGACATTCTTGCTAGGCTTTTTACTCGGGAGTCTTATATGGGATACGTCTGACAGTCTTTAATACTTCCATGCTTTTTTTCCAGGTCTGATAGTGTCATACTTTTAAGAGATGGTTTTAAATTGTTTAACCATTAAGGCAGTGATTTTCTAGATTCTTCAAATGCAGGATTCAAAACTGATCAAACAATTTCTGATTCTGCAAGTTAAAAACTCAATCTGAAAAATTATGACCCTTTTCTGGAGAAAAGTCCCCCACTGCTGCTTGCTTTTATCCATAATCATGAGGCTTTGATTTTTCATGTTGATGCAATGATTGCAGGCTGAATCCGAAGATGGTTTGCTGCTGTACTGTGGAGAAAATGAACATGGTCGTGGTGATTTTATGTCACTGGCAATTATCCGCCGTAGCCTCCAGTTCAGGTAAAACCTCCATCCTAAATCTGGTGTAAAGAAAAGGGGCTAATGCTACCTCCTGGGACTCCTATATGTGGTTAGTATCTCCAGTGTCTTTGACTGCTGCCCCATAGAGTGCACAAAATGGACAGTATGATTTAATTTAAGAGCTCTTTAATACTTTTTTTTTCTCATCCTTCTTTAGTGTGTGAACATGTGCCCTGTTGAGCTCTTTTATTCAGACCTCAGTGTAAAGGCAAAATTATCAGTTTTCTTTAAGGCGTTTGTCTGGGGCTCTTAGCTATGTTACCAGAAATCCAGTGAGCCACTTTATTCACTAAGATGATGGCATATTGATGGCATATTGCATCAGTGTTTTTGCTTCACAGCAAAAGACTTGCAGACAATGTAGCAAAATAAAGGATGTAATGAGCAAGAGGCCAGGAATTTCATCTTATATACTTTGCTTAGAAAAGAGTTGCAGGTTTTTAAAATGAAGATGGAGAGTGTTTCTTGCAGTCTGATAGATACGAAGCAAGTGAAAGAGTATTTCCAAGACGTCCTTACTTGGGAGGGTGAGTCCTTTAAAAGTGGGGAATAACAAAGTGGGTGATGTGCCTTAGTTCTGTTTCTGTTCACCTGCACGGCATGACGGTCAGAGAAAATGGGGCATTTTGTGCACATTCAGCTCTCCTGGAGGTCTTCCTGTCAATCAGTGCAGAGTTTCAAATAGACTAGCTGAGTTATTAATGTAGCACTGCCTTTCACCAGGGAGCTAGAAAAATTCCCCGGAGAAATTACTCTGATAGCAGGAACTCAGATTGTAATACCCTCCATCATGAAACAGTTTCAGTTATTGACAAGCTTAGCAATGCACCTTGGTATGGACAGAGAATGCAAAATCTTCACGTTAGAAAGACAGATAATAAAGTTTGAAACTCAGAACAGATCGTATGTAGACCTGCAGTCTGATTTTCCTAATATGCAGTGTGGAACAGAGAGGTTCCTGAGTGCAAAAAGTGTATTTGGAGTCTAAAACCAACTTTTGGTTATTTGGTTAATGCAAGATTGTCACCTTGCCCTCTCTGTCTCATGCTCCCAGGTTCAACTGTGGCACTGGAGTTGGAGTCATAACGAGCGAAAACAAAATCAAGCTGGGGAACTGGCACAGTGTCACATTGTTCCGAGATGGGGTGAACGGCTGGCTTAGGATGGACAACAATGCTCCAGTAACAGGAAAATCTCAGGTTGGTAATCCTGCCCCTGTGGCTCAATCTTGGGGTCTCTCAAGGTTATGGTGATGCTTTTTTTCTTGCCACCAGAAGCCTGATCAGATTTAAAATGTGCAGTTTTATTTATTGGTGTTAGGACATTTAGTGAACTAGGATCAGAGTACAGATTACTCTTCCAAATATGTAATCTAACAATCACAGAGATAAATATCTCAGGGCTGAATCCCATCACAGTTTCCCTGTTCTCCTCCATGTTTGCCCTGCCATCCTTCCAATACCATATGCCAGTCTGAAATACAGGCTGTTAGAAGTTTACTAGATTGTACAGCTGCTGTCCCTGATTGCTTTATTTTTCAAGCCTCAGAGAGCTGCTCATTTCTCAGGCATAAAAATTAGATGCATACGTGTATATGAGTATATATTTGTTTATAATATGCATATACCCACACGAGGTTGTGTACAGAGGTGTAATTGCATGCATATTCTGGACAAAGATTTAAGCACAGTAATGGAGATAGACATTCTGCTCTGACTTATGTTAACACCAGCAAGTTCATACAAGGCTGACAAGATAAAATACAATAGAGCAAGATGCTTTGACTCACTCATCTGTTGCTGGGCCAGAAAACAAAATTAAGGCACTGGAAGAAAAGGCAATTTCAAATTGTTTCAGATGTCTTTCCTTTGATGGCCATTATTAACATGCCATCCCTAGCCCTGAAAGAAAGCAGCTTCAGACGTCTTATTACTTTCCACTTTCATGTGCAGGCACTGAAGGGAAAAAATTGCAGTGCATTGAGTTCTCATCAGCTGGAAATGACAGAGGAAAGAATTTCAGTGTGTCATGTGTTGCTGTTACCAATGCTCTGAGGCCATGCAAAGGGCAGATGCGAATTGGGAGAGATATGTACAATTTCTGCAGTGCACTGTGCAAGTGAACACCTGCAGACTCAATAACCTCAGCTTACTTAGCCTGGCAAAATAGAGGTTATGGTGATAGAATTTATTGTTATAAACACTGCAGGGGCAGGGCAGGGGTGAAAAATCCAGAAGGATTTTAGGCTAGAGGTCAGTGCTGTCAGAAGCACAGGTTGGTAAAAATTGACCCTGAATAACTGAGAATTTTGAGTATTTTCTTCTAAAGGTTGGTTGGGTTTTGAAAGAACTGTTCAGGAGGAGGCAAAAGTCATATTTTGATCAATTTATGGAAGGAATTTTGACTCAGCTGGCCACAGTAGCACGGAGTTTGGGTCAGCGGTCCAAAAAGATTCTGTTGGTTTTTGATGTTTTTTGTTTTCCTATGCACTGTAGCAATTTTAGTAAACTTGTATGTGTAGGTTTCCATAGACTTTTTAAAGAGATGGGCAGTAAATTTAGCAATGGCAACGTGAGCAGAACTCTGCTGAAGTTGTGAATTTACTGGCTTTTGCCTTTTCTTTGTTTTTTACCTTTTAAAAAAAATTTTAAAAATTCATTATTATTTAATACGAAGCACTTGCTGGATTCTGTCCAAAAGACATACCTCATTGGTCTCTTTCCCTCAGGGCTTATGGTTTAGAAGACAAACAATTTTGGCAAAAGGAAAGGAAGAAATTGCATCAAAAGACAGACCACACTTTCTCCTTAGAAAAGTGATTTTTAGTCTTTTTTTATTGTGCTTTTAGTAGCTCTTGTTACCATGATGGGATGCAGGTGAAAAAGGTTGATTTCAAATGGTGGACTGATTTGGGGAGTGACTAATGGGAAGGAATTACCAATGGACAGCCCACGTATTCCCTGACACAATTATTTGTGGAGGAAAGAAATCGACTGCAAACCACTGTGGCTTAATGAGTTCTCCTCTGTGTTATACCTGCTACACAGCACGCTGTGCTCTGCTCTCCCTCCAGGGCCAATACAGCAAAATCACGTTCCAGACTCCCTTCTACGTTGGCGGCGCTCCCAGCGTGTACTGGCTGGTCAGGGCCACCGGCACCAACCGCGGGCTCCGGGGCTGCGTCCAGTCACTCAGCATCAATGGGAAGATAATTGATATGAGACCCTGGCCATTAGGGAAAGCTCTCAGTGGTGCTGACGTCGGTGAGTGTAACAGCGTGGGGCCTTTACTCGGTGACTAACCCGGGGTTACTCTTTATCCTGTTGGAATAAATTGAGTGATGATCCAGGTTTGAGAGGTGGAAGCTGCGGTGTCTGTTTTTGGCCTGCTCTTCCTCTGTTCCTTTGCACATGGATCTGTAGTAGGACAGTTCATCGCACTGTGTAAGCAAGTTCTTTGTGGACACACTTACTGTGCACAATAAATAGCAAACCCCTTTTCATGAGTGAACAGTAAGATCCGTGTTGCAGATATCGTTACAACTTTTCTGTCAGCGTCTCTCAGGGCACCTCTTCATGCCCCTGACTGACACATTCATGTCATCAGAGATCAATAGTATGTATGCTGAGCTTGCATGTGAAACAATACGGGCCCAACAAAATGTGTTTTGCCTAAAGACATCATTGTACTTGTCCAGAGTAATACATGGATCTCTCAGACCCACAGCAGTCCTGTGGCTGTTATAGAGGGTTTTCTGTGTTACACCAAACCACTGCTGAAGCATTCCTGTGGCTTTCCTGTGTACCATCCTTTGTTTTGCTGTTCAGAGTCATGGTATGATTTAAAAATAGCTTGGAATAAATACTGCCAGCAGCTTTATGAAGTATTATTATAACATTATTTTCCCTTCACAGAGTAAAAGATGGAGAAGTAGGGAAGCTAGGTAACTACTCCTGTCTTATTTATTCATCTATTTCATTCATGTAACAGGCACTTGAAAAAAGGCAAGGCAACAAAATCCTTTCTTTAATGACCTCCCATTCTAAACAGTTTAAGAATAAGGGTAAACCCAAGACAGAAGGCAAGTGGTAACAGAAAGAAATAGATTCCATACCACTGAACTCTCCCTGCCATGCTTCAGCCACAAAGTCATCTTTCTTCTCTTCTGTAGCTGTGCATTTGACATCCCAAGAAGGAAATGATTTATGAGAAACTTCATAACAATTGCTCTGTATTCGCTAGATACCATGACCAAACTTCTGTGCAATACAGGGGTAGAACAGACTGGCCCAAGAAACAGTTGCTGAAAAGAGTAAGATTTTGGAAGCTGAGTGTAATTTCACGATAGACTGAGAATCTATGGAATTTAGACAGATGAAAACCCTGCTGAACTTCTCTGGGTCCTAATCTCTATTGCCTTTTGGGATGCAGCTATCTTCATTCCCATCCATGAATGCTCCAGATACTACTGCATTAACTATCAACATCAATGAAAATAAATGCTGTGCTCTGCCATGTGTGACTCAAAACTGACTGATAAAGCCTTACTGTCCTTGTGTGACTGCACACACTTATGTGAAACTGTACCAGAAGAGACTTGCAAACAATAGGTCATGTAGGTATAACTTAAAAATTAAAAAAATTGCAAGTAAATTCTGCTAAGGTTTAGGGATGACTTTTGCCAATCAGTCTCTTGGAGGTTTCTTTTCTGTTGGCACAGTATATAAATCAGGAGTGCTATGCTACATAGATCACAGAATTGAGGGTGAGGAGGAGAGGGGTCCATCTGTCCCTGTGCTCTCTCTTCTGACTACAGCAGAGGTGCCACTGAGGGACCAACAGAGGAGGCAGTGCTCGTGCTTTGGAGTGGGCATGGCAGCACTGAGACTCTGGCTGCAGCTTCCCTCCTTCTTCATCTGCCATTGCTGCCAAACATATGCAGCCACCACAATTGTGGTTTGCCTCTTCAGCATAGTCACCTGTGCTGGCCCAAAAGCTGTGAAAGGTCTGGGACACTGGGAGGACAGCCTGTCCTTAAATACCAAAACTGCCCCAGTTCAAGCTGTTTCTCAAACTAGAGGTCCCATGACTGGTCCTATTGCTGTTGTCTTCCTTGTTCTTTTCTGTTTCTCAAAAGACTGTTTAACTCTCATCTGTTTGAACATACTGCCAACATTGATTAACACTGCAGCAGAGGCAGCAAAGATGAGCATTATCTTGGTTTTCTGTTTGTGTCTCCACATTTGATGCATAGAGATCCTTGTTTGCACACATGTCTTGGCTCTGTTTCCTTGCCTATAAAATAGATCTAGTGCTATTATGCCAGTGTCACCACAATTGGTGAGTATATGAGGGATCTGAGGGACAAGATACCTGTCCTGCCTTGGTTCACTTGTGCCCATTAGAATGCAGACCAGAAGGGGAAAAGATAGCACAGTGAGCACTGTCAGCACCCCTGATCCCATGGCTGGGCATGGGGCAGATCTGAGTGTCCCCTTCCATGGAAAAGGACCATTTCTTCCCTTCTGGGGAATTTGTATGTGTGGTTTGTGCTCCTTAGGTTAGCCCTAGAGTCCTGTGTCGTGGCTGTGGACTCAGCCCTTCCCTCCATGCAATGAAAAGTAGTCCTGGTAGGAGATTTGTAGATATGCAATATAAGTCAGGTCTATCAGGGAGCTCTACCAGATGACCTGTGAGTTGTTACTGCTTCTGCCTTGAGTTAGTTAGAAAAGGTTATTTTTCACTGGAGAGCAGTGTGATTGGGATGGACCAGCACATCAGCCATTTATATCTGCATATTTGTTGGTGGTTTTCTTTCTGGCTTTGGGGTGGGAATTCAAACTGTAAAGCTGGTGCTGTAAAAACACCAGTGCCTAACTGAAGATGTATAGACACCTGCTCTGGAAGCTGTCCTTGTAATCAGAGTGCTTTGTTTAAACAACAAAAAAAGGGCATATCCTTTCTTGCAATAGTTTTTCAAGACTTCTCTTCATCATCTCAAATTGCAGGACTGCTCTCCAGTGTTTATTATCAGAGCTGCCTCATGAAACCTTTGTCACCTCAGAGGTGATTCTTCAATGTGCCTCAAAATAAATGTGTAATTCTTGGTTTGTCATAAAACACTAAGCTGCTCCAAATGGTGTGCTTACTGTTATACGCCACAAAAGTCTTACTTGGTCTTTCTTAATGTATACAATCAGTTTGTTACTACTGATAGAGTTATTTGATCACAAACTAAAAGGAGAAAATAAAATCAACAAGAACTTCATTCAGATGTACATTTGACGGTTGCATAACCTGACTTTATAGATATCAGTTTTAAGAAGCAAATGAGAATTTATTTTTTCTACAACAATTTCAGCCAAAATCCAGCAAGAAGAAATAACCTCCTTTTTATTGAAGTTGCTGTGCCAGCATAGCATGATGCTTCTTAAAAAGCCCATATGTTGATGATATGGATCCCTTTTAGTATGGACAAGAGGTCTGACAACCTCATTTTGGCTAATAAGATTAGTTGATGATGATTAACACCTCCTATGCTCAGCATGGCGTGAATGTACAGTGAACAAAGAAGCACTTAAGATAATTGAAATTAAACAAAGCATGGCGCTTTGTAAACAATCTAGAGAAATGTATATCTTATGAGAAAATAGATAGGAAGAAGAGCAGACAATAAGTAATCCAGAGAATGATTGAAAATTACATCTGTCATTGTTTGTAAGGGCTACTTTTTGCTATTTATAAGGTTTCTTGCTGGTCTGATATTTTAAAAAAATATTAATAATCAAGTTCCCTTGTCTAAATTGCACACCATTTGACAAATTGGGAAAGAATCTAGGCAGAAGAGCAAATTGTGTTGGTTAGTAGCAGGGATCAACAGCCAAATAGATCTTTGACAAACTTCTCTAATAAATCGATGTTCTGACTCCTGTGTTTAGGTGAGTGTAGCAGTGGCATCTGTGATGAGGCAGCCTGCATCAACAGTGGCACCTGTACTGCAAGCAAAGCAGACTCTTACATTTGCCTTTGCCCTCTTGGATTTAAAGGTCATCATTGTGAGGAAGGTGAGTGGATGCTGGGATGCCTCTATTTCTTTGTGTGTGTTATTTAGTGTTCAGTGTGTTTTCCACTTGGTGACACCCGAGCAGGACTCATACCCTTACACTGACAGAAGAGAATACTTGTTACTTCATCTTTTTAAAGTCAGTCACTGAAACCCTTCCCTTCCTGCTTTGGAGCTACATCCAGCTCCTGCATAATCTGTGACTCTCAAACCTCTTTGCTTATTTAAACTAACTGTACTTAAGCATCTCAAAATTCCTATTCAGAGGTTAAAATAATGTCCCACTCCATAACTGCACATTAATTCTTTAAAAATACCCACTTTCCTCCTAAAACCAGTGTCTGTTGTATATTCTGAAATGTAAAGGACATAAGGTCAATTTCCTGCTAAAATCAGAGATATAAGCAGTAAAATACATGTGGCATTATTTTCTATGCTGTAGAACTTTTCATGCCACCACCTGCTGTGTGCATGCTTACTACTTTGAAAAGCACTATTATGAATCACTAAAGAAAATGTACACAGTGCTTTACAGTACAAATGCATCCCTGGAAAAGGAAGGGATGAAGTAGTATTGGGTAGGATTAAAAAATATTTTTAATTTAGATGAAGAAAACATCAGGTTGTTTTGCTAAGCATTAGCTGAAATACTTAACACAAAGAACACACACCAGTTTGTAAGAGTCAGTCCTTTATGTTTGAGCCTCAAGTGACCTGCTTGTGATTTCTGGATTTCCAGCACTCACCTTGGCCATACCTCAGTTCAACGAATCCTTAAGATCATTTGCTAGCACACCCTGGCCCTTGGAACCACAGAATTACCTTTCCTTCATGGAGTTTGAGCTGACATTTCGTCCAGATTTAGAGACTGGTGTCCTTTTGTACAGCTATGACACAGACAGCAAGGACTTCCTCTCCATTAACTTGGTGGCCGGCTACGTGGAGTTCAGATTCGACTGTGGCTCAGGAACAGCTGTTATCAGGTAAATGGTGTTGCTTGTGTTTCCCTCCCAGCAGTGCCACAGTGCTGATCCAGGAGTGGACTAGAAAGAGTCACAGCCTACGATGAGGTGTGTCAGCCCCTTGGTCTCTAGTGCCTGCTTCTGAGGAAGCACAGAAGCACTAAAATTGTGGTCAAGGGGACAGGATTTTCTTCCCACATCAGTTTATGTTTCAAAGCTTAGTACTTTATCTTATTGCAAATGTTACATTTCTGACTGTATGATATTGCAGTAATTCTTGCCCCCATGACATTGCACCATAGCTAATTAGGGGATCTATAAATATTTTATGCATTTATAGCCACAGGATTTCACCATATTGGCACTTATGTGAGCATCTCCTCCTCTCTGGTTTCCAGTTCCAAGCAGGGGTGCCAGGCTGGAGGTGGCACAAAGCGATACACCTCTGGGTCCCTCCACTTCCTCATAGCACTATTTTTTGAGGGACCTGAGGCTAGTATAATTTCTATAACATAAGCAGTCTAAAACATAAATATATGATTTAAAGTAGTCACTGAGGCTCCCAGACAGACCTTCTCTGAGTGACTCATTGCATCCTAAAATTACTGTCTAGGAGGATAGAAGCAATGAAATGCCTCAAAAAGGCTGCTCCCTCTGCCTGAGTAACTGAATGCCCAGTCGCTGGGCAACTGTTTCTGGGCTTTCTGAAAAGGCACTGAGCTGAACAAAGGCACTCAGTATCTTGGATATGGCCCAGGAGGCTGCCAGTTTGACCAGGCTGACCAGATATGTAGAAATTATCTATATAAAGCTTATGCAAAATGTGTCTGCAAGTCTTGCATACCAGTGATTCCTGTGGATGGGCATCAGGAATTTTGACTATACTGTGATTAGGGAAAATGTACTGATTTTACACTGAATGAAGACTCAAGCAAACAAACCCAATCAGATGACAAAATGAGAGATGAAATTTCAAGGGAGCAAATGCAAAATAATGCACAAGCCTAACAATGCACAGCTGTGGAAAACAGGGCTTTCAGACAGAGAAAGACCCTGGAGTCATCATGGAGAGTTCTGTGGAAGCAACAGCAAACTGTTTAGAGACAAATACAGAAACCTAAGTTCAATGCAGAGAATTATTAGGAATGGAATAAGGAAGAATGTCTCTGCTGAAGCCCACAATGCAACCTGTCTTGAAAATTTGCTGCTATTCTGGTCACATAATTTCAAAAGAAATTAGCAAAATTAAAAAGGAAGAGTAGTTTTGATATCCAGGAGAGGGAATAAAACAGCTTTCACAAATACAGCAGGACCTTTCAGCCTGGAACAGAAAGAGTTTGGTGGAAGTATGGTAGAGGTTTTTTAATTATGAATGACATGGAGATTAATGAGTATTCTGTATATTTTCAATATGCAAAGAAAGTAAGAAACGAAAGAAANGTGGAAACAAATTGTCACAGCAAGTTACAGATGCCAAAACTATAAATAGGTTAAAAAAAAAATCAGAGAAATTTGAAGAAAGCTCCATTGAGGGAGATCAAACACAATTGTACGGATGCAGCCTCTGACTCAGGAAATTGCTAAATGACAAGTTGCCAGAAGCTGGGAGGATATATCAAGGGAAGAATCACTTCATACTTGCCCTATTCTATTCTCTTGCTGAAAAGTGGCAGAGATAGCTAATTTTGGAGACCTTTTCTCCAACTCAGAATAGCCCTTCTTACAACAGCCTTCAATCTTTACTGATTGCAGCCTTCTAATTCCTTTTACTGGCAACCATAAAATATTAAAGTAGAATGTTTTTTTTCTTCCAAGAATATTGTAGCACTTCAATACGCCTTGTACTAAAGTTTAACTGATATGTAGGGTTATGAAATGTAGCAAGAGCTACAAACATATGCCTGGGAGTAGGAACTGCCCCTTTCTGTTGGAAAGCAGAAGAGCAAGCTGGATGCCAGCTAATGCCTGAGCTACATACACTGGAGGAAAAGAGTGTGATGAGATAGCTGAGTAGTGGGCAAGACTCAGGAGACCATCAGGCTTCATTGAAAGTTGTCAGGCTGTCCTGTGAGCTTTTTTTTCCTAGATAAAATGTGCAGCTCACACCCTGTCATCAGCTCTGTCAGTGATTAAATAAGACAAATAGATTCCCTGGTTTTTGTGCCTGCCTGGTCAAGGTCCACTTAAAAGTCTGTCTTCATCATAGTGCTTCATGCCTACCCCTTGTCTTTAACAGGGATATAGCTCTGGTCATCCTGATACCTCTGCCATAGGACCACCAGGCTGTTAGATATTATAATATAACCAGAAGACAGCTGTAGTATCTTTATAATTAGGATGAGGCAAGCTTATTTGTGTATGTCAGCAGCAGCAGTAGCTGTAGGAGGGCTGATGCTGGTGAAGGTTGTGCTGTAGCTGATGTATCCCGGCATGGAAGCAGCACAGTGTGCTCTGGGGTTCCTCAGGGAGAAGGGATGTTGAGTGGGTGGGCAGATTCAGAACCTGAGCACTGAAGTGTCTCAGAGGAGAAGTTGTTGGGGTTTCCCTGGGATTCCCCTTGGCCAAGCATCCACAGGATCGAGATCTTCATGATCTGGTGTATTTTTAAAGCTTTGGTTCACATCAGAAAAAGGAACCCCACAGCACATGAAGAGTTAGGAGTGTTCGAACACCAGAAGAAACTGTTACCAAACTTAAGCCCATGATTCCAGGAAAGAGCTTGCAGCTCTGAACTGATGACTCTGCAAGGCTTAATCATCTCTGATTGTAATTAAATCTAAGAGCAGGAGGGTTAGCATGATGATGACTTAAGCAGCAGAGGAGATAATGTTTGTATTGGCATTTATATAGCCAAACCTATCTGGTTCCTTTATATGTATACATTGACTTCTTCAAGGTGATTAGATTCCCTTAGCTATTGATTTACCCAAGATAGTTAAAACCTAAATGGTGCTACATAAGAAGGAGGACAAGTGACTGGCATTGCCTGATGATATTTTTATGGAGGTTTTCTGAACCAAGTGTCATTCAAAAGTGTCAAGTAATATTGCCAGCATCCTCGAAATAGATAAAAACGAGCTATAGGAAAATCTGAAGGATCAGAAAAGATACAACAGAAAGGTTTCAAAACTGATGTTGATTGTTAAGAAAAAAAAGGAGAAATGGTTATTTTCACATTTTCAAAATTATATGGTTTTAAATCAGCATTTGAATCACTATTGACTCACTATTTCAAATTCCATTTTTTTCCATCTTTTTCATTTCAAAATATGGGTTTTTTAAAAATTTTTAATGTAAGTATCCTGAAAATACTGAAAATAGAAAATTATATTTCATTCCCCCAAATTCAATATTTTTTCACTGAAGCTAGGAAGTCATAGGGATCCTAGATAACACAGTTCTGATTTTTCCAGCTTGGCCGGTAAATCCAACTCAAGTTTCCAGTCCTCCTGGAGGAAAGGCTGCAACATCTCCTTTAGACATAAAATGCTTTAACCAGTGTAGTAAAATGACATTTGAAAACAAGAGACAAAGATCTACAGAACTTGTGAAGGGGAATGTGGTTTTACCCTTCATACAGGCTGCTATTCATATGAGTGCTGTGCCAGTGAGAACAGTTTAAAAATGCTTCCTTTGAGACTGCTGAATACTTTGCACAACTGGGGATTATTGTTCCTAGCCAAGATCTCATCACATCATTAGGATCATATTTTAATTACTTCCCTTTTATGTACAGCATCCGGGCTGCACGTGTGTGTGTAGAAGTCAATGTAACAGGATGCATAAATAGAGCTGATAAGCCAACACAAAATAGTTCTGTTTTAAAAGAGGGCGAAGAATGTGGGACTAGACCAACCATTAAGTGGGAAGCTTTTAGTGAAATGAGGATTTACAGCTGAGACAGAAATTCGTTTTTACGTGTTATAAATGACTGAGCAGAAAAACTAGCACAGAGGTAGCTAAAGTGTGTGCTGATGATAACATTTCATTTATAAATAAAACTAGAGTGCTTGTTCTTTGCTCTAGAAATATGTTCTTTGCTAATGGGGGCTCAGAAGATTGTTACTTCCTTATAAGGGAAGAATCGCAGTGCTGATGTTTATTTTTTATTTAGAAAATCATCCCAGAGGACTTGACTTTTTAACATTACAGAGTATCAGAAAGGCACAGTGTTACATGCTTGAAAATTTTCTTTCCCTCAAAACAGGAGTGAAGAACCTGTCAGTCTGGGTCAGTGGCATGAATTGCGAGTGTCTCGCACAGCCAAGAATGGTATCCTACAAGTGGACAAACAGAAGCCAGTGGAAGGGATGGCAGAGGTGAGCTTGTGGCAGACTTGTCTTGAATGCAGCTGTTGGACTGTAAAGTGATTGCATGGCAGACTGCACAGCCTGCTCTCTAAGCTCTTACCAGCTCAAAACAGTGTACACATTAGGGCAATATTTTCTTAAGCCCAGAGTTGGGAATTTGTGCCTAAGATCTTCCCTCTGAGGACAAAGATCCCCATCAAGGCAAGGATCCCACTGGAATCTGACTGTACCTGCTCCTGACATATAACTGGACTCACATTTTTGTGTCTGGTTCATATATCTTCCTTTTTCTTGGTACTTGTTATGGGTAAGTGTGTTGAGCAACATGTGCACTATGAGAGGTATCATTTGGAGGAGCATGGTGCTGAAAAGTATGTGCCCAGTCTTTTTTTACCTCTTTCTGAATATTGTCCTGGAAAGGTAGGCCTGAAGAGAATTCTTTCTTTGTCTTCTTCTGGCAAAAGTAATTTATAGGCCAGAATAAGGGCTGGAACAATCAGTTGATGACTTGCTTTTTGTTCTTCACTCACCAAGTGATCATAGTGAGTCGAATTTATAATAAAGTGAAATTGTACTTGTACCAAGCAGGATATTTGCTCTAAGCACTCAAATGCATGAACAGTGGTACATTTTCTATCTTGATAAAAGCTGAGATTAGACCTGCTTAGAAAATGTCTTTTATTCCTTCCTAGTGGAAAGTGCAGACAGACAACCAGACTCTGGATATCATAATAAAATCCCACAGCAGAAAAATCCCATTGCAGGCTTTTTGGCAAACTGGGAAACTTTCATCAAAGCTTTGATTTTATTTCAAAAATTTAAATACATTGAAATTCCAGTTGTCTGTCAGGAAACAAATTGAGTGAGAAACATTTGTCTGGAGCACTCAAGACTTCTTTAGATAGATGGGTTAAGATGAACACTCCCATTTTTTTCTCTTATGTGCTGCAGTGCAGTGCTCCAGGAGGAGGGTGGCTGGGAGCTGCCAACCATGAAAGCACAGCAGGACTGGAATTACCCAGTTATTCTGTCTTTAGCTGTTAAATGTCTTCCAGTTTATTCCAGTACCCTGAATATTTCCATCAGGTATCCTGAGCAACTGCTTCTGGTAACTGATGCAAACTCAATGTTTCTTTCATTTGGCCCCATAACTTACAGTAGGTTATCTCTAAGATGTTGGAAATACTGAATGAGTCTCCGTTGCATGAACTTTGCTCTGATTTTAGCTTTATGAACCTCATTCTGGTTATAGATTTACATCAGTGTACCTCAAGTCTTTGCAAATAAAGCTAGATGTGCAGTCAGAAAATGCCATGAGTCAGTTTCCTTTCTTTTCTCCTTCTGTATTGCCATTTTGAAACACTTGAGATTTTTCAGCTACTTCTGACTGGGAATAATGTAAAGTCAGTTGAGAGTGTCCTACAGTGGCTTTCTTGATGGAACTGTACTAAGAAGAGGCATTGAAGTAAGCTATAACATCTAATGTAGGGCTATAACAACTCATGTTATAGGCCAATCTGAAGCTACAAGCACAGTTCTAGCTACTCTAATAAAATGTTATCCTATGTTTCTTGCAGGGGGCTTTTACACAGATTAAATGCAGCTCTGAAATATTTATTGGTGGAGTCCCTAATTATGATGATGTGAAGAAGAACTCTGGGATCCTCAAACCCTTCAGTGGGAGCATCCAGAAGGTATGTGCCCAGAGAAACACACTGTGGGCATTTATTTCCATAGCATCCAGTGCATGCTTTTTTGTGCAAATCTGCCCTTGTTCAACTGGCAAGATTCAAAATAATCTAGGGTTTCACCTCAGGAGCCCATCATGAAGTGGTTAAATGATTATTTCACAGTGAAAAGTCCATCTAGTGCGTTTACATCACAACAGAGATGCACACCTCACTGTTTTCCCCTCTTACAATTTTATATGGGGATAATGAGTGGAATTATTAGCAGTCATTAGGGATGATGTTCCCATGTGGTCAGCTGAGCATGAGTGCCGTTCTTTTCTAGAAAGGGTAAATTCATAATCAGGCCTAATAAATAATGGAATGAAACTTCAAACTGAACTGAAATTTTTCTTTCTAAACATTTTTAAAATAACTTGGATAAAGTTGGAAGTTTGGCCCTGAATCCTCACGGTTCTAGAGGAGTGAATTATTGCGTCAGAATAATGCAAAGAAATAACAAATAAAACCAAATTTTAAAAAATAATTTCTATTTAAAAAAAATTTCAAAACTCTATAGTTAACAATTGCTCCAGGACAGAAAAGTAGTTGTGGTTCAGTGTAAATGGTTTAATCACTCAATCTGACATTTTTTACTGTCTTTGTCAGCTGTCCAGCAGAAAACATGAAGTTCAGGAAACCTGGGGGAATAATAGTGATGGGAACAGGCCAGACACGTGAACATCATTGGGAAGGTAGACTTAACTAAACACAATGCGTTTTGGGGTGCAAGATAGAGAGCCTAGGAGCAATTAACAGAGGTTACAATTACCAGGTGAGGGGTTGTACTCTAGAGTAAAGGCACTGATAAGGATTGGGAAATGCCGAGTGTGAGCCCTTATCTCTGTGATGTACTTAGTAAGGTGTATTTGTATTCTCAGAGGCATGAATGGGATGTCAAGGAAGAGTATTGCCTGCCTTTTGGGCACTGGGGACGTTTAGTTACCTGCTTTACACATAGCAGGATTTTGTAGAACTATACAGAAATAGAGCTGCAAACATCACCAAATACTGGAAAATATGCAGTTTATAGAATGACCTAAGATCACAATATATTTGGTTTAGTCAGATAAGGCTGAGAAATGACTTTATTGTGGTCTTCTAGTTCCTAGATGAGGATGAGATTTCTTTGGATACGTGGTGCTGGAATTATGCAGAAAAAGACACGATGAGAAACAAGGGCTGGAAACTGAATATAAGTTTAAAACCAGAAACAAAAGACACATTTTTATGAGTGGAGGCTTGTTAACCTCTGGAACAATGTAGTCAAAATTTAGAAAGAAGCTGAAAGCTTGATGGAGTCTTCCCTGATCCATTACATGACACAACTGGATGTTTTTTCTACTGTTAGGGTTGTGTAGTGCTTAATGCAACCTCTTCTTCAGGTTGGATTGCCTAAGGTGCATTGTCCGGGTTATGCAGAGCAACTATTACCTTTCTCATTTCTGGCCTTAAAATCTATTGTTTGTTAAGATGTACTTGTTTTGATGTATCTGAGATCCAATGCTGTGCCCACATGCAATCTCTCTTGCCGACATGTCAGCTGAGATTATACAAATGTTGGTTTATTTTGGAGAACATATGCTGCTGACATATTGGAAAAATCCCAGCATTTAGCAGTTCTCTGCCATTTATATACAAACAGTTTTGTGAAGTCATTGTTTATGTTTTTCATTCATCTTAACTAGCTTCTTTCAGGCAAGATGAGATACTAGAAAGCAGTAGAAAATGTGAAAAACAAGCTGTTCTGCTTAGTATTTCTGTTGTCAACACTCATCTCCTGGGGGGCTTTCTGATCTCGGAAATGCTTTCCCTCAGCAGCGCTCATCTAATTTTGCCATCATAGCTCACAGTTTGGCTACAAAGAATTGTACCAGTGTTCAGGCACAAGCCTGGTAAATTCCACACAGCTTCACCCCTTACAGGGGTTGCCTAAGGCTGTTTCACAAGACACAAAAGAGGTTAATCTCCAGTGGATCAAGGGGGCAAAAGTATGAGTTGGACTTCTGCAACTGGAAAACACACAAGAAATGGGATTTGGGCCAAGTTTTGAGAGTTACGTTTTTCTGAAGTCTTTCAGAGGAATCTTCTAACTAGCAGTAAGATAAAGTTTTTACAATGTGTTTCCACACTTTTTTTTTTTTTTTTTTTTTTAAAATACACATAGATTATCTTGAATGACCGGACAATTGATGTGAAACAGGATTTCACTTTTGGAATCAACCTAGCAAATGCTGCCCACCCCTGTGTGACCTCACCGTGTGCAAATGGAGGCACCTGCGTTCCCAAGAAGGACAGCTACGAGTGTGACTGTCCCCTGGGCTTCGATGGGCAACATTGCCAAAAAGGTAACAATGGCTGGATATCAACCCAGGGAGCTGGAGTTGATCACAAAAATAAGGAAGATTTAGCACCTACAACTGCTGCTGTACACATGCCTTTAAATAGAAACCCTGCAGGCCAGAGCTCCCCTTACATCCCCTTGCATGTGCACTTTCCATGTAACCAGGGAAGAATTCATTTTGTTATTTAGGAATGTGGTAGCTGTTATCCTAGCACAGGGCTAGGATCCATAGATAGCAACCTGGTATCTCTTTGCTTGTGGTGAGCGACACTGAACACTAACACTTCACACACCTCCCTAATCGTGCAGTGCTATACAAAGGGGGAATTCCTGCCAGGGTCCTCCAGCCAGCAGTTACCTTACATCCTGAAGCATAAGCATGGATAACCGGTTGTAATTTTATTCTCCATACAGCTGACAGCAAAAGCTGTTCTCATACACAGAAAGGTCTGCTCCTGTTTTAGGCACTGACTACTCTGGTGGTGATTTCACCATCTGCAGAGACCCTGCCTTAGTGGGGCAAAGGAGACCACCAAGGAGGAAGACTCATCCACATGTAAATTACTCTCTCTTCTTCAGAGCCACTCTAATAGTTCAAACCTTAGATTCCTGAAAGTGATAAGATTGCATGAAAAGTGTTAAAAAAGTGTGCTGTGGGTTATTCCACTAGATGGAGACGTTTCACTTCTGTCAAGCTTGGTCTTGAAAAGTTCCCCAAGGGAAGGTTTTGTAATGTAGCAGTAAACTCCGTTCAAAAGAGCTGGCTGACATTATTGTCTTCACCCACTACTTCATTTCTCTCAGGCGTAAACTTCAAAGTTAAATTTAGTGGTTTTGGTTAAATTGTGATGAATAGATTGGCCTTTTCTTCAAAACAGACAATATCTTAGAACAAAAGCATTATATTAAAACACAATGCAAGAAACCCATTTGCTTACGTTGTTGTGGTCTAACTAAGAGCTGAAACAACGTCATTTACCCTGGCTTTTTTTGTAGGGAGGCAGGAGAGTTGGGATTTTGACTTTCTAGGTATGTGCAGAGTGCTAAATTCCTGACTTCAAGATGGTATCTGCAGCTGTACCGACACATCTCCAGGGGCAGTCAGTCAAGGGAATGCTTTGCAGCCTGGGTGTGTGACTGCCTGCCCATTTTGGTGTGCAGTGCTGGGGCTGCAGCTCCTCACCTCTGCTCAGCTCCTGGCCTGTGCTGAGCTCAGGAGCAGTGTCTGAGCTCATGGACCAGCAGTGGTACCACTTGGCTGGCATGTCCTCCCTTTTGTCACCTCTGTGGGTGTCCAGCCTTTCAGAGACAGTCTGAAGCACCTTTTGCCTATGACTTAGCCAGATCCTGGGTGCTGCTTCCTATGTGAATCCAATCTTTATTCATTTTTAAGAGTGTCACAAAGCATGAGCTGCCTGGCTTCTGTTCCTGCTAGCTGTGGCTCCTGTTCAGGTGCAGCTCAACCTCCCTTCACTTGTGCAGCCTCAGCTACCGCCAAAAATTGAAGGGTTTTCTGATAGATGTGCAGAGGGCATGGAGGTTGCTCCTGAACTTCAGTCCATGACAGCCTTGATGAGAACCACCTGAATATTTATTCCTCAAAATAACCCTTACCTGTGTCTCTGTTGGAGTGTAGACATGGTTAAGGTGACAGGTACATCTGTGTCCACTTCTGTTTCACAACAGTGTTCGGTCAGTGCACTCAGAAGGTATGTGAGGTGAAGGTTCTGTCTCCAGCATTCTTGGTGGTTGGTAGGCTGCTGTAAAAAACCCTAAAAAGCAAAGTGCTTGTGAGGGACTGCACCTCATTCTTCAAAATTATACACACCACTTAAAAACTCAAGGAATGCTGGTATGAGGTATATGAGATATTGATTCATACTGTAATGGATCATTAGCTGAGGATTCAGTAGAGTTTCTGCTGGCATTGCTGGGTTTTATATCTTCTGTCTAAGCTGTGAGGACTGCTAAAGGTATTTTTATATTTTAACTGTAAGATGGAGTAGAACAGCAAATTCTTGTTTTCCCTTGGTTAGAGTGGATCCCTGGGTAAAACTTGGTGAGTCACTGGGATCTGAGAAGCAGAACTAGCAGAAGGATTTGCTGCTGCTCCCACCTGTCTGTTCCTTTGTGTGTTTTGAGCAGATAAATATAGATACTTGGTGCAAATCAATAATAAAAACAGTGCTGCCTTCACAGGTGATTGTAGTTACTTATGCAAATGGTAGGTGGGACATTACACATTTGCAGAAAAGTGGGCATGAAACTGAACTAAGGGAGATTTTTATGCTTTAGAATAATAAACCCAGAATATTCTTGTTTTGTTTTGTGCTGACTCACTGCAGAGTGTGGAAGTTACTGCCTAAACAGTAAGTACTGCAAATGATGTGAAAACTGCTCTGTCATTGTGTGTTTGTCTGGATGCTGGGTTTCCATTAAGCCTGGCAAGTTTCTGTCATTAAGCCAAAATATTTTCTATGGTTATATAGCACTTCCTTATACATTGTGCTGCTGATATTTCAAACTGCACCCAAAGCATTTGCCAAGCTCAGAACAGTGGCTGTCCCTGCAGTCCAGAGCTCACCCCTGCTTGTCATGAGAGTTTTGGTGCTTTGCTGCGTCGTGATGAGCAAAGAGTGGAGGTGTTAGTCCTAGATCCCCTTCCTGTCCCAGCTCCCTTCCAGCTGCAAAGATCCTGTCTGCATCAAGGGTACTGCTAAAATGTACATGTTTTTCTGCACTCAGACTCAGTGAAACAAATGAAGAGCAAGCAGAGGTAAATGCCCATTAAGGTCTCTAGAGGAAATCAGATTACTCTGGCATAAACAAGGGTTGCTGCATGACACGGGCACCTTCCCCTGCAGAAGGCAAGAGCAGTGGGTCTCTAGTGCAGGATGTGGTGGGAGAACAAGGGCTCCTTTCATGCTCTGCTGCCATCAGAAGCTGTCCAGTGCAGAAAGTGTCAGGTGAGGAATATTTGGCCAGTGTAATACAACTTCTTCAGCCTTCCAACAAGGTTGGCAGGCTACAGGCTGGACATGGCCTGTGCTGGTTTCTTTAGACACATTAGGCAGCTTTCCTGATTTCACTGTGGATGAAGACAGTCATTTTTCACTATCTAAAATTCTCAGTCTTGGCACTTAGAGCTAAATTTCATATTGCTGTTGCTGGCTGCCAGATTACACCAATTATTGCATATCTGTGTCACAGTGAGCTCTAAAAGCCCAGCCAGACCCTGTGTTGCGTAAAGAAAGCAAGCATCCTTGCCCTGGAAAACTTGAAATTTATATAGATGGGATTAGCTGTGGGTTGAAGGGATTACTCCTCAGAAAGAAAATAGGATGAAGGCATCTATTTTAAGTAATTTATACAACTGGCTTGTATTACTGCAGCAGTTGGTTATGGGAGATCAGCAACAAACTGTAGGTGTTAACAAATAAATGTGTTCAGGCTGGTGCTCGTGGCCTGGTGAAGGGCTCTGTATCAGGGATGTTCAGTGATTTATGTCACACAGCTGAGTTATTTTTGCCAAAGTCTTCTCCGTGGGCAGCAGTGCACCAAGTCCAGTTCTGGCTGCGGTGTTTGCCACTGTCCCAGCCATGCACCACAGGGATACCTGGGGCTGTCCCTATAGAGGTGCTGTGTGGGGGACACAGAGAACAACCCCCAAGGCCACACTGCAGTGTTGAATGTGCCAAGGGGCTCCATGGCCTCTGCCATGCAGCCTTTAGCACAGTCCCAGTTGCTTTCAATGGACCTAAAGTGATCTGGGACACTCTGCAAGTCCTTCCTGGAGATAGCCTGCCCCCCACACTGCACCCCAGGGCTGAGCTCTGAGCAGGCAGCAGCCACTCTGTGCAGACACAGGCACTGAAAGAGAAAACAGGGGGCTCACAGGTTGTCTGAGCCTCCTCCCTTTGCAGGGTGAGAGGTCCCTAATGTGCTCTGCATATGGTGCTGTGTTAGGAGCTGGGGTGGAGCTTCTTAGTCTATAAACAAAGGGGGTTAATCCATGAGCTTTGGCAGGAGGGAGTGTTGAACCACATGGAGAATCAAGGAATGTGGAAACGAGGTTAAAGAGAAAATTTGCAATGTTTTCCCAATACTTCATAATTTTCTGCACTAACATTTGTGGTGGAGAAATACATTAGGGTCCTGACTTGGAGGCTGTAAGTAGAGGAGCTGTCAGCCATTTAAAGTCCCATAAGTACTGCCCCTATGTTTAGGTAAAATCTGGCAGTGCCTTTTTGCAAAGCAGTGTGGGTTCAGCTCAGTTCTGTGCCCCTGGCAGGTACCTGCCACTGCAGGAGTGAATCAGTAAAAGAGTCTTGTCTCTTTTTTTCCTTCTATTTCCATGTCAGCTGTCTGACACTCATCTTCATTTTTTGTATTAACTTCTCAGCCATTACAGAAGCAATTGAAATCCCACAATTTATTGGTCGCAGTTACCTAACATATGATAATCCAGATATCCTGAAAAGGTAATGTGTCTCCTGTGAACCTAAGTATTCTCTTTCTTAAATGTTATAATGTTAGGAGCCTTATGTGGGAGAGTGTAGTATATTTACATGTTTTAAGCTATATTTATAATATTTCTAATTGATTTCTGCCATATTTTTAAATTTCAGGGGAAAAGACATTTTAAGTGCATATCCTTGTGACTTTCTTTATTATATTTGAGCATCTTGCAGTCAAGAAATAGAAAACATATGTCTGGCATGGAGAGGGACTGGTTCTTCCCTGAGGGCAAAGAACAGACATATAAAGCCTGTGTCTCTAAAGAGACTAAGGACCTTAACTCCTTTTAAACTCGTGTTTTAGCCTAACATTTAGATCCTCAAAATTACTTTTTTGACTGCTCTGTACCTTGGAACATCCCCACGTTTCAGCAAATGGTGGCTTGTTCCAACAAATTCCTCCATCTGCCTTAATTTCAGCCATTGAGTAGAGAAGGATTCACCAGTGTCCTCACCTGCCATCTGGTACCTCTCACCTACTGGGGCTTCGTGATTTGCCCTTCTTATGCTTCTTCCACTGGCATCTGAGGGCATCACATCTACTGGGCATTCTCAAAATCTGCTTTTTGGGCTGGATTTCACACTAGGCTAGAGGAGAAAAAGGATTTCCTCCTATTTGTCTGGAATAATCTAGCAGATATTGTCCTTGGGATTCTGGAGAGATTAGTTAAATTCCCCTACTCTGAAATGATGGAAATGGGAATGTGAACCAGAATCATTTCACACATCAGCATGTAAATGAGTTCCAGAACAGCAACCCACCAAACCAGCAGAGAAGAAATACTGCATCATCTTCTATGTTATTTTTTGAAAGAAGACTGTCACAATTTAATATGTTACTATTATTTCCTTCTTCTACATTAAACAGGGTGTCAGGAACAAGAACCAATGTGTTCATGAGGTTTAAAACTACAATGAAGGAAGGTCTTTTGATGTGGAGGGGAAACAGTCCCATGCGACCTAACAGTGATTTCATCTCTCTAGGGCTCCAGGAGGGAGCATTAATATTCAGGTAAGCTTCTTCTCCCTTGTTTGTGTAGCACACAGGGCTCAAGGGAGTTTCTACAACACATCCAGTGCACTTTGCCCTTGGCACAGAGTGAGACTCTCTCATCCTCAAAGTTTTGTTCAATGATGGGTCCCATTTGCTGTCTGGGAAAGGATGTAAGTTGAAGAGAATGTACTGCAAGATTTGCATCACTCCTACTTGCCAGTTTTTTAAACATCAGGGCTTTATTGTGATTTTCTTAAAGATTTCTTATGAGGGGAGGAATACTGCTGGTGTTCATGCTCCTTAAATCCAGTTAGGCAGAGCAGGGTAGGGCTGGCAGGGGTCAAGGACAAACTGGTGGTACCACTGCCCATTGTGGGCTCACTCTTTGCCAGAGAGTGCACACAGGGCCAGGGCTTCCACCACCTCAGTCCCCAAATATCCACCCCAGTGACACACACAGAGCTGTCACCACACCTTGTTTCTGCCAGCATCCACAGAATCAGTTAATTAAGCCATAATACTGCTGTCAAAATGATGAAATTGGGGAGAATTGGGAAATGTTGGGGTCTTGCTCTAGAATCTCTTTCTCTCTTACAGACATTCATGCAGACCCTGTGCAAGTTTTGCATGGTGTTTTTTGGGACTCCTGTGTTTTGAAAGCCTTGTGTTTCCTCACAGTGCTCCTTCAGGTTGTGTAAGAAAAGTTCTGAAACAGCAAACTACAGATGCCATCACTATTCTGGATTGTTGTGAGACACTATCAATCATATGGCAGAGAGTTTATTATTTAAGCTATTTTTTTTTTTACTTTACTGTCTATTCTTTGCTGCCATGGATGTACAGATAAATTGAACATTTCTATTTAAATTAATTTCTTTTAAGCTTGTTTTTTCAATGTGATTTATCAGTGGCTAACTTGCCAAAACCTCTTAGTTTCCTCATTGTTTTATGAGCAAGGAACTGACTCTGCAGAAGTAGTGCATTTTTTAAATGTCTTTGGGAGGGACTATCTTTCTAAGGTGCATGGTAGTAAGTGGCCATTCTATTCTGTCTGTTTCCAAGGCACCATGCAATTTTTATTAGGTTGTTGCTCTTCCCCAGGGATGACGATACTCAAAGGCTTTAGACCAAACCAGCTGAGTTTTACTGGAATATTTGTAGGAAGGTGAAAAATGAAGCTACCAAAATAAAAGCCTCGTAAGCAATCACTGCTTATTGAAGGAGACCATCAAAGAAGATGGTGAAAGAACAAATGCAGAAAAAAATACCATTCAGAAATTTTGATCCTCATGCTAGATTTTCACCGTTTGAGAGGTGAGATCAAGAGACTATCAGAGCTGTGAATTGATCAGAAGAATTTTCCTAAAGCCCAAGTTTAGATATCTGTGTTCTGATCCAATTTGAAATTCAAAACACATCTTTTCTTTCCCATTTTCTATGGCCTTATTCCCTGTACAATAAACCTGCTGCTAGAAATTTTTTCTGTTGCTCCCTGTTATCAAAGGCCTAACACTTTGATGCAATCCTGAGCACCTCTTGTTGTTTTTGACCTAGACTGATATCTGCATCCTGTGTAAAAGGGGGTGCTTGCCTGAGACTCACTTAAACCCCTGGGGAGGAAACAACTTTAGGGAAACCAATTTGCTCTGGGCAGCTCACAGTTTAATGTGTTGTTCTCGAGAACCTTACCCTGGCCATGAGTTCATTCCATGTTCAGTCTTTTTTGAAGAGATAGTGATGTTGGCTTTAATCCCTCCTGCTTTGTACAGGCTGAAGTCCAGCAGCAGCTAGTTCATCCTGAGCACCCAGTGGCTCACTGTGCTGTAGCAGCTACTTCTCCTTCATTAGAGTTGGCCCAAGCTTCAGGAACCCAGAAATTAAGAGTCTTGAGGTGTACACATGATGGGGACATTATATACGCTGAGTAATTTTAGTAGAAACAAACAGAAAGGAATAATCAGAGTGGCAGCTGAAGCAGCTGCATTTATTAGACTTCATCTTTTCTAACATCACAGGTCTCAACCTTCCCTATATTTCAGGTGATTTTTAGATCTGTTATAGGTCACATGCTTATTTGCTGTTGTAAAAATTTATTAGGATCACTGACCTTCATAATCTCCTGCTTTGGGGAAGAATGGCCATGCAGAGGCTCTCTTCTTCCCACTCTTACTCAGGGAGTTTTGCCTACTTGTCCATGAGACTGACTTTGCAAAATAAGAACACTGCAGCTGGGACTCCGAAGGACTCCACTGGCTGCCCCAAAATCCCAGCCAAGAGGGAGTAAGAGGATGCCTGAGCAACTTGGCAGGCACCCAGTCCTTTCAAGGAAGGCAGTAACATTTCAAATTTTTTTAATTGCAGCTACAATTTGGGCAGTGGCATTGCTTCCATCACGGTGAACGGCTCTTTCAGCGACGGCCGGTGGCACAGAGTCAAGGCTGTTCGGTAAGCGGTCAGGCTTCGTCTGGGAGGCACTTGGGAGCCACCCTGCCATTAAAGATCTGCTGGTTGGCGTGTCTGGGTGCTGGTGCGGTGTGAATCACTGTGGCTCCACACTCACACGTCGCTCAGGAGTGGAACTGTTAGCGACTTGGCTGCTTCAGGATGGCGTACACAAAGATTGCTGTGTTTGAGGTGACAGTGCCAACTCGGCACAGCTCGAGGCAGGCTGCCAAAGTCAGGCTGGGCTATTCTGGGGCTGGGACAGACATTCTATTAAACCCGTACCATTTGGGTTAAGAGTATTTTTCTTTAATGTCTGCATTTTAAAATTCCCTGGTGACCATTTTGTGGGCTGGCACAAGCACTGGAGCACAGACAGTTTAAACCTACTTTTTCTATTTGGAGGAGGTGCAGACATCTTGCAGTGTATATATAACTCATATTTATAACTCATTACCTCATGGGAGGCAACTGTGTCCAGCAGGGAAAGCGTACATCTCTCTCTTTGTGAGAGGTTGATTCCCTGGAAATCACAGTCTGATGGTAGCACAACTTGTTACCAAATTCAGTGAGAATAGGAACCCAGCTTTTTTGTCAGTACTGTTATTGACCATATGTAAAATGTCTCTAGTGAGAAACAAAACTGCCTAGAAGTAAGTTTTACCAATGCTTGGCCATTGTTTTCCCTGTTGTTGAAGTTTCTGCTGTTTACTTTTAATGTTATATTTGATTTTTAACAGCAGGTCAGAGTGCATCTGTCCCCCCCTCTCCTTTAGCTGTCCAATTTGATCGTTTTCCAGCACTTTCTGCTCTGCAAATGTGTCATGCACACTTTGCAGGTCTTTGACATCGATTAAAAAAATCCTAAAGCCTGAAAAGTCTGGATTGCCATAGTACACTGTGTCTGTGGGGCTTCCCAGTTCCAAGCCATCACCATGAACCCTGTGCAGCTCTGAGTTGCCCTGGTCTCCTGGCAAGTGGAAGATGCCACTGCTCCTCTTCCTCTCTGATTGTAGGCCGGGTGAATGAGAGTGGTTTGCTTTTCATTTCAGGGATGGACAGTCTGGCAAAGTAACTGTGGATGATTATGGTGCCAGGACCGGTAAATCCCCTGGGAAGATGAGGCAGTTAAATATCAATGGAGATCTCTATGTAGGTGCGTGCTAATTATTCCCATTCAGGACACAGATGCAAGGTCAGCTGCAAGGCAGGGCTTTGCAGCTCTGTCCAGCTCCTGGTGGAGGTATCACACAGCAGCCTCTAGTCCTCCACAGCCTGTATTTTGTGAGAAGGCCTTGCTGAGTGGGATGGGAAGATGGGTATGAGAAGGGACGAGCACTATGGGATGCCCTATGGTACTCCTGGCAGGTAGAAAGCAAGAAAAACAGCAAGAGGCAGCTGGAAAACCCACACCTTAGTGGATCTGGGCAGAAGCTTATTCAGCTCTTACTGATGCTACAACTTCTGCAATAAATAATTGGCGTCCTAGTTTGTTACCTCCCCCACTTATCCCCTCTGCACTTTCAAGTGCTTAAAATCTTTATTTAAAACAACACAGATGAACCTGTGAATTAAAATTCCCTGCGGAGGTGCGCTAGGAATGGCATTGCTGGATGTGCAGCCTGCCAAGCAGGAGCAGATGCCCATGCTGGTGCAGTTTCTGACAGCCGCCTTTGCTTCATGCAGGTGGCATGAAGGAGATCGCCCTGCACACGAACCGGCAGTACCTGCGGGGGCTGGTGGGCTGCATCTCCCACCTGACGCTCTCTACTGACTACCACATCTCGCTGGTGGAGGATGCTGCCAACGGGAAGAACATCAACACCTGTGGGACCAAGTGACAAGAGAGGGATCCCGGCGCTGAGGACCTGCTGTGTGCTTGTGTGTGTGGGTGAGCGAGAGCTGGCTGATGCAGGCCTCTGCAGCCGGACCATGCTTGCCGTCCGGGAAGGTGACAAAGCCAAAGGGAACCCCCACCAAAAAAAAAAAAANTTCCCTCTCAGTCCCTCTCTTTTCCTCTTCTTTCCTGACCAAATGAAACCAAGCATTTTGTGTATGAACCGTGCCCTCTACCCCTTAAGTGTTTAGTGACCGCTAAAGGTTGTGCATCAGTGCAAACGGCAAAGTGTGATGTTACGAGTAGCTCAATGACTGTGCTGTGTGGTCCTTAGGTTATCTTTTGTAGTATCAGAGAAAGCAATCTTAAGACACCTGCAATCACCCCACCCTGCAGTGATACAGTGACTGTGCTGTTCAACAACACCGTCGGGCAGCAAATTTCTGCATTCACATGTAGATCCTGGAGCAAGCAGTCCTCCTTACCACTCTCCGATTTAGCTAGATTATGTTTCATCCTGTGTAACAGGATAACAGTTACAGTGACTGGTTTCAAAACATTGTTGTTTGTTGAGGAGGAAAGTTCTTACAAGTCTACTTTTTTTATTACAAGCAACAAAAACAATGAATCAATTTTGTAGAAGTAATTTTATACTTGTCTATTTTTTATAGCGGCAGCAGACCTGCTTACATGGCATCACTTTTAACATCCACATGTACTATACAATTAGCTCTTTGCACACTTTCCTAAAAATAGAAAAGTGACCTGTGGCTTAATGTCTGTATTATACAGTTTTAATGGGGATATTTGTGAGTTATGACCAGTTTTACATTTGACTCTTTTTGTTCTGTAAATTTTGACAGTTTAAAATTGTACATTATGAAGCTTTCCTGTCTTAAACGGATTAAAAGAGTAGGAAAAAAAAAAAGCAAATATTTGCTACTTTGGTATTATAATTTTTTTTCTTTTCTTTTTTGGAAAATGAGAAAAGGGAGCAAGAGACCTTGGTAGGTCACAGTCCTCTTAAAATGTTATGTTTTCTAGGCACTGGACCAGCACTTATGCAATCTTGATTGCCAAAGTATAATTTAAGCGGGGAAAGAGAGTGCTGTTGAGACACTGAAAGAGTGGTCCAGAAATTCATCACTTGGAGATTTTTCTTCCTTAATTCTTTGTTCAGAGTGGATGAGTGAGCCTTTGAGGGGGTGGGGTGGAGAAAGGGAGACCAACCATGCAGCAGGGCACCCCACAGCCTGCCACGTGCCTGTGGCCAGGGAAGCACAAACTTCCACAGGGGCACTGGCTCATCTGAATGCCTGTGAGCTGAAAGGACCTGACATGGAGGTGAGGAGGTTTCTGCTGCACTTTTACTGAGCTCACAGTGCTCCTGGTTCCCCGAGAGCTCAAACACATTCCCTAGATTCATCCCACCTACAGCAAATCCAGATAATGGCACAGGCAAGTACCTGCCAAGGACACGTCATCTCCTGTCCTGCATGCTAAAGGGACAGCCTGATCTCTTAGGTCAAAGGTCATGTGCTGCTGGTAGATAAGGTAGCAGAGGTCAAAAACAAATGCGGGCACTTATCAGAAACAGAAGGTAAAAGAAAAATACGTGGTGGTGCCCTCATGTGATGTGCACCTGTGCTCTGCCCTCTGTTCAAATGCTACTTCAGAAAAAAGTCTGTAGAGAACATGGGCAGCTCACAGAGGAGCTGGAGACACTCATGGTTCTCCCGGAAGAAGCAAAATTTTGTTTGGCTTGGGGAGCCCCATGGGGAAGGAGAAATCCTCTGTGGTTGGGAAAAAGCAGGATAAAGTATACAAGATCAGGATGTGCCTTTAAAACAAAAGTAAATGGACTTGGATGCCTTGAGATGTCAGAGGAAAACGTGTAGAGTTTGAAAAAGCAGGAAAACTGAAACCTCAGGAGACTGAAGGTTTTTCTGTCTGCTCAGTGGCCTGACACAGCCTGTGCTTGGGTCGTGTCTGAGCCACTGGCTGCCTGAGAGGGAAAACTCACCTCTTAGGAGCTTGAGGAGTTTTCCAGATGCTAATGACCTGTCCTGACCTGGCACAGAGTAGGGAGATTTGACTGGCTGTACCCCAAATCCTCTGGACACGTGGTGCTGGTGGGGCATTACCATGGTCCACAAAGAGCATCATCCTCTGCTCTGTCTTGCATGCCTTGCCTTTCCCATCCTTTCGTTTCTGTCACAAGGTTTGGAGACCCGTTCCAAGACAAACATCTGGCGGGAGAGGTCTCTATTTTAAGATAATTTACTGCAGAATACCGGGCGCCTTGGTACAAGGCGGTGCTTCGCCAAAACAAAAGCTGCTCCTTTGAAATGCCGGCTAGGGAGGGGGGTGGGTAGGAAACACCTCTGTTGTTGTGGAAAAAGAAGAGCAGCAAACTTCAGCTCCCCAGATGCCTGTTTGCAGCTCTGCCTATCACGGCTCGGGAATTGGGGGCTGCATCAGCAGCGGTGCGGGCGGAGCGGTGCAGGCTACAGCAGCTGTGCTGTAGCTGCGTGGTGCCGGCTGGGCGGGGGGTGGAGCGTGAATAGCAAAGATGCTGAGCAGTTTAAATCTTTAAAAAAAAAAAAAAAAAGTCATTTCTGCATCCCTTTAAAGATAATCCGAGAAACATCCCTCATCTACATCTCCCCTCTCCCTGGTAAAGATTGGGGATGGGAGAGAGTCTGCGGTTTCCACTCCAGGGGCTGAGCAGGAGACAGGTACCAGAAAATCAGGCACATCTGACCACATGTGGAGGCTCTGTCCCCCCCGCCCTCTGCCACCCTCTCCACTGGCGCTGGGTCAGGGAAAGAGAAAGGAAAGGTGGACAGTGCATGGCAGAGTGATTAGTCATTTTCCCAGGAACTAGCCTGCATGTGCTGCTCGCTGTCTCCAGGAATGTTTATTAGTCACATTACTCATTGCTCGGGCTGACTCAGATGCAAGGCATGACCCCAGTGCTGAACAGGGTAAGTTCCCGCCTGTTTGGCAGAGCCGTGTCCCTTTCGCTGCAGTTACCTGTGCAAACCAGCAGTGAAGGCAGCAGCCGCAAGAGCTTGTACCTCTCTTTGCAATTTTATCTCCTTCCTTAAAATGCAATTCTTATTTTTCTTATTAGTTTTCGACATTTTTCCCAAAATACATAACATTCCACTCAGTAGGGCTAAACACCTGCCTTGATGCCAGCTTTGGCAGGCTAAGTCAGGCTTTGTGCTGAGCACTGGCTGCTGGCTAGAGCTGCTTCCTGCCTGCCCCTCACTCTGCCCAGGACAAATTGTGTCTTGCTGTTCTCCACTGCTCCTCCATCTGCATGGGAAACCAGGTACTGGAAATCAGCAGTTAGGTTTAATCTTATTCATCCTAACGGAAAATAAGGAAAAAAGAAAAAAAGCAAGCCAAGGGGTTCTAAAGCCAGATAAGATTTAGCAATGCTCCCTATGGTAAGCAAGTCCTTGCTGCACTGGTTTGTCCTGGGTCAGCTAGGAGATCATTTCCATCTCAATGCTCCCAGACTGGCCCCAGGGAGCTAGAGTGAAGAGGAGCAGGGGTCTGCCGGGGTTGGGAAGCTGCCCATTCCTGATGGGAGTATTACACTGCAGTAGGTGCCTGTTAGGAGTTACTATTTTGTCAGCCAGGCTTTCATTTTGAGAAAAAGTTTTCATTCTACTTGCACAGGAAAATAAACTGAGTGGAAAATGTATTTTTCCAGCTGGCTATGTTCAGCTCCCTCCAGGACAGCATCAATCCTCAAGGGGCAAATCTCTTCACTTTAAAGGACTAGATAAGGTACAGTCATGGTTCACTCAGGGAGAGAAACAGCCAGATCCCATCAGACAGATGTATCTTTTATCACCAGTTTATTTCTTGGAAGTGGGTTACTGGGTGCTGCCCTGGAATAG
>VZTR01025569.1:3171-21959 GCA_013400775.1 Chaetops frenatus
TGAAATAAAGACTACATTACTTAATATAGTGGTAAAACAATCCTCTTGCTCAGAAATAATATACCTGTTTTAAAAACAGACTCAGGGCACAGAGTAGCCTAGAATAGCAAACTCAGCTTTGATGGGAGTGCACTATCCGTTGGTTGGGCAGTCATGATTTTGAAACAAGTGTAAAAAACTTGGGCATTCCCAATTATGTATCTTGGTGTAGAAAAATGCTGGATTTTTTTTTAGAAAACAACTACTGGGATCAACTTTCCAATACCAAAAACCCTCCCTATTCATTTAGTCACCCTGGAATGCCTTTAACATCTTCCAGAACCAGCATTTCCCATGACATGTACTGTAGATGTTGAGGAGAAGACAACGCCTCCACCGTCAGAGAAGACAAGGAAGTTATTATTTAGCCTTTGTACACAGTCTTTGATCTCCTTTTGTTTTACAGTGTGCCAGGTTATTTTCAATGCATCCTGTAATGGATGTAAACCAAATTATCATAACTCGTAGAGAAAGCACTACTTTTTGCTTATTAGAACACCCAGTTTTATAGTCATGATCTCCAAAAACAGACATATTATTCTTAACACCTCCTTCTGTGTTTTTCTAACACAGAACACTACCGTGTATTTTAAAAAGCATGTTAAAAGGCCCACAGTTTACCAAAATAAATGATTATTCATTGCTGGTTCAAAATATTTTATGATCAATTGTTCTAAAAACAGGACTACTCATATCACAAGACAGTTGTTTTTGACAAAGTCTAATGGAAGATAAATTTTGTAATAAAAAAAATTGTAATAAAAAAAATTCGAAAATATCATGAGAAGTGTGTGGGGTTTGTAACAGAAACATAATCAGAGAAGGAAGTAGAGGTGTGATACAGCCATCGATGTGTCATTTTAGTTCTTGTTTGTGCATAGTTTCCATATTCTGGGGCATCTAACGAAACAGGAGTATGTGCAATTTTTCTGATCTTGTTTCTCAGTTACCCCAATAACGTAGCTAATAAAAGCCTTCAAACATATAGAGCATAGGTTTTTTTCCACTGATGTAAGAGTCATGTGTCTAACTGTGGAATATACAAACCAGTATATTCTATCTACTGCCATCAGAAATTTGCATCTGTATCTACACAATAAAATTAGGTGTTTGACAGCTGCTTTGCTAAATCACTTCCTCCATCTCTCATCCACAAGTGAGCTAGATCTACCTTTCACAGCTGAAATAATATATTCCTAGGTTACCCATCTTCCCACTCTTCAAAAGGAATGCTGATCCCAAGGGAAAGGCAGAAGACAACTCCAAGTACATCCTCTCTTGCAGAGGACTTTGCATGAAGTTTGCTAAAAGTTTTACAGNTCAAATTGCTACATTACTTGTAGCAAAATATGTGGAACAGCAGGTACCTAAAACCGTTTTCTGCAAATCCAATAAAACTATGTGCCTATGGCACTATAGGAACCTAAAGATATTATAGGTGCCTATAAATGAAAGTCATATTGCAATGCAGAAGACACTATATAACCTGATGCACTAAGCCTTCTCCCGTTACCTTAGAAAACAGAAATACAGATGCAAGTAGTTCCTCTCCTCATGCAAAGACTAACACAGAACCACTCCCTGCTTTACAAACATTTTTTTTCTGATTAGTTCAGCCAGAGCACACCCAAACAGCAGCCACACTCTCCCCAGCAGCATGACCTCCCACAACCTTCCTGGTAGGCTTATGCAACCAGGAAACCAATAGCAATTCTGTGTAACTTGGCTAATTTCAACCTATCAAGCCATTTTAAATTAAAAACAAATAACCAACCTCTAATTTAGAATCAGCAAGAAAAAATTATTTGGAAAACAAGTACAAAAGGACACTGAATATTCCGAAGGCTCTAACACTTCTTCCTATTTTTCATTCAAAAATACAAAAGTGTTTCACTTCAGTTAATTGCTCCTTTCCAATTGTGAATTAGAGCATACTAGTATTCAATCAAATTCAGAAAACTGGAAAGGTTTGGATGCTATGTGTGCATTTCTGTCACAATTTCAACTGAAACTTTCACCCCATGCTTTCACTAATCAGATTTTTTATGACAGATTATTACTTCAATAGATCTTCAGAAATAGTATTTCATTGTTTTTACTTCAATTCAACAACATCCTTCATCAGAAGACCATTTAAAAATTAATGTTGTATTAGCTTCCTAAGGAAAAACAGCCTTTTTGAACATTTACATCCGGACTAAAAGTAAAATTCATACATGGTAAACATGGCAAATAGTTTACAGTGTTGCCAAACTATGTCAAAAAAAGTTTTCATATGGACACATAAGTGTGAGCTAGTGAGAACAACTGATATACCTAATGCTTACAAAAATCCTCTATGCTGCAAGTGTACCTGCACACAGCAAAGCCACATCTCCATCTCCCCTGTAAGTGACACTGGGAGGCCAGGTGGTTTTTTTTTTCCACAGCAAGAAAGAATTATCTTCTCCTTGTGGCACCTGTCTTTATCTGGGATCAGTAGGTTCAAACCACTCAACAAAAAATTTTAAGTGGCAAATGGGACAAAAATCACCACTCATAGGCAACCTCATGGGAAGTTTGAGGAACTTCCTGGAAATTAGAACGAGTTGTGGACAACTTCATGGCAAGTTTAAGGAACTGCACACCACATACATCCTACTGCTGCAAAAAGTAGGGAAATTCTGGTTTTGGGAGTGAATGAGAGGAAAAATCAGAGCAACAACATTCCTCACTGTAGATCATGCATATTGATCCCTCTTCAAAACAGGTAGATGAACAGGGGAGGACAGGGAATTTTCTACACAGCATAACAGGGGGAGCATGAAAAGAAAAAGAAAGGCCATCATCTCACTGATTGCACCTAAGTGATCTTACACAGGAAGAGATAAGATCTAATTTTACTATATTTTGCTAAAAGATAGCAGCTCATTTGAAGCACTGGACGGCTGAAAAGGAAAATATACTGTTCTTTTAAGGGGAGCTGACTGCAGTCTGGTTTACTTTCTGTCTCCATCTGCTGGTAAGTCACACTGCCAAGTTACATAATTCAGTATTTTAAAACTCTGATAAAAGGTCTTTAAAATATAATAGGGTGGTATAAATTCCATTGAAATCAGTAGAATTACAGCTGAAAGTTTAGGGGGAACAATGCCCATGAAAAATTTTGCCTCTTCAACTTCATTCAACATCGCTTCAAACAGAACAGTCAGTGGTGGATGCCTGGAGCTGAAACAAATTTACAATCTCCAAATGGCTCACTGTTATCACATTCAAGTAATGATTTACTTTAGAAAGAGTAATTAACATTATTTATTTTGGCCCTAAGAAAAGCTTTCACTTTCGCCATCATTTTTAGTCCACTCTCATTTTCTCACATAGCTAAAAATGATTCAGAGAAAATCCTCAAGTTTATACACTGAATTATCAAATAATAACAAAAGTGAAACTTCTATACACACATATAGAGTAACTGTTTGAAGACTATAAGCCACCACTGATCACCACTTTACTGTTACTGTAGCACTCAAGAGACAAATGGAAATCCCTGGCTGGCCCCAAATTGCTCTGTACTCCCACTCAAGCTTTGTAAGATAAAACCTATGTCATAAACCTGTTCATAAGCAAGTTCCTGATAATGTCAAACTGACCTTAGATTCATTGCATCTGAATTTATCAAGCACCTATTTTCGTCATGACCACATTTATAATAAGCATAGCAGGTTATGGGAGGATAATAGAGCAGGGGGAAAAGGAAAAATAAATCAATACACTAAACAGATACACATTAATATAGGTAGCCACTGGAAGAGAGGCCAGCCTGCTCAGAGCCTTCAGCTGAAGCTGCAACTCCAAAATTACTAAAAATAATGTTTTCCTTTGGAAAAATTGATTTTCCTTTACATGCCAGTCATTGAGCTTTGCATCAACACAGTTATTTCACTTCAAAGTATTGAAAAATAATAATTATTTGGAAACAGATAGGAAGCTAGGCAATTTGTGTTTAATACAGCAAAATAATTGCAAATAGAAAATATAATTTATCAAAATTTGCATCATCTATATTCAGCTTCTTGGCAGGTTGTAAGGTTTGGTTCAAGCAAGAAGAAAATTTCCAAGTAATCTCCAAAGATTCTCACAAGTAAACCCTGGCAAATAAAGCCTTATTCACAACTATGCACATTGACTTAGTAAAATTAATTACTTGCCTTTTTAACCCATTAATCATCTGGTTTTCATTCTGCAGAAAACCCAGAGTTTTATCTTCCTTTGTACTGCAACATTAAACCAAGAAAATTGCCAGTGGCAAAATAAACATCATAATGCTTCATGTAAGGTTTCCAAGATTCTGGTGGGAGCTCTGTACAGAAGTATTTCTGTACTCCAGGTTACGACATTCTGTTATTTAAATATTAATAAAACAGTGATGTAAACCACATTAGAAAAGAAAACAAATCTTTTCAATTAAGTTTATTTTTAGAACAAGTCCTAGGATTCCGAATACAGCAGCATTTTCTGAACACAGTGTTTTTCCCTTAAGATTTCTCGCTGGCAAGATTCCATAACCTACTCAGTTCAGTGGTGGGAGGTGAACTTTTATAGAGAGATCAGGCACCTCAGAACACTTCCAAATGGCCAGCCAACACATTCAATAGCTGCTATAAATGTTTAACACAATCGAAATTGCAATCAAAAGTAAAATTTTAATTTTTTTCCATGGCATGAAACACAAAGTTATACGGAGTTCCTTCAAGAGCATTCAGTAAGTTAAACTCTGAGGTATTCAACAAAAGATATTAGCTCACAGTACAAGAAAAATGGGGCTAAGTTCTGCTATACTAAACCTAATTTATTCAGGCGACATGGAATCTGGCTTCAACTAGATTTTATTATCACATCTCTGCATGGAAAAAAAAATTAAAAATCGAAACCTGTTATTTTTAGGGAAAAAAATATTTCTTTAAGGTTTCTGGGTAATAGCCAGCAGCACAGGGCTATGTCAAGATGATGGAATAACTCAACCTTACATCTCTAAGCATCACGGTCACAGGAAACAGAGGCCAAGACTAAAATGTGACCCGTTGTGGGAGGATTTAGTTAAGCTCTGAGTTTTAAGCAGACCGATTTCTTTCTCAAAAAAAAAACCCAAAACCAAACACAAAAAAATTTAGTAGTGAAGTGCACGGGTCATACTATATTTGTTTAGTATCCATAAAATATCCAATCCCAATCTCTGTCACACTTCCACAAGGGGGACAATGTGCATGTCTCATGCATATATTCCCTCAACTGATCAGTCAGAAGTGATACAAAGCTTTGAACTTCATTACTCAAGAAGAGGAAATATCACCATGAAAACACTGCTCCATCACAGTTGAGAGGCAAAGACTCTACCATACATTTCTTAGAAGCAGGATTTTTTCATTCCCAGGAAAACACCCACTGCTGATGGACAGCTGGCATTTTAACAGCTGCATTAGTAATGCCTAAAGATTAATAGCAAGCTTTTCAACAGAGGACCTGGGAGTGTTTGCCTATACGCATTTATAAATTCAATTAACACAGGATACGGGGAACAAGAAGCCCCCTGCACAGTTAGGAGAAAGAGCAGAGTTCATGCCTAGCGTAGGGTTAAAGATGAAGGCTGGCAGGCAAGAACCAAAGGCAGCTGCCAAAAACCTCCACTTCTCCACTTTACAAAAACCATTCCTCCTCTGCAGCCATGCCACTCCCACTGCCCCGTTAACCGAAGGTGCACGCGCGGGTAAGCACGCACAGAACGTGGCTCCGTAAAGCGAATCATAAATACTGTGCTCCCAAAGAATGCACAGCATGTGTAAATACTCCAAAACAAAAACAATCTGTCACTAGTGATCTAGAGAGGTTTCCTAGCGGGTAAAATTCTGACACTGCTACGGGTCAAACAGGCAAAACACCAAAGGTAAAGTGAAAAAAGGCAACATCAAAAAAAAAAATTAATCTCCCCCTCAAGTCCCTAAGCATGTCTCAAATCTATTTAATGCTCATGATAAACATAATCATGTTTCTGATCACACTAATGTGCCAAGGTTTCTATTCTCAAGTGATAAACTAGAGAAGTTATTGGTCCCTCTTACTCTCTGTCTTGGAAAATCCAAGCATGAAAAAAAGGTACAACAGGACCTATTGGAAAAATTCAGTGTTTAATACGGACCTTTTATTTTTGTGATTGTACCAATAAAAGTGAGGGCGGCAAAAAAGGAGATGATTTTTGATACAAATTACTTCAATAAAGAAAAATACAGAAAAAAGTCATATTTAACAAAACAGAGCTTAATAATCAGGCACATCACAGAGGATATTTCTTCTAGAAATTCCAGTTGTCCCATACAGACATATCTGGAATTATGACATCAGTGAATAGCCACGGCAATCGACAGGAAGCACAATCCCATCCAACAAAGATCAAAGATGGGGATAAATGTCAAAAATAATCCCAAGAAAAGATAGCTTTCCTTCATTAGAAACTACATATTAGCATTAGCGTACAGTCTACATACCTTACATGCATATATCTCTCTAAGGGGGAGGAAAATAGCAACAGGCATGATACTGGATTTCATCATAGGTCTGGAAGGTAAGTGAACAACTAAAAAACATGAGGACATAGAAGAAAGGAGAATTAATAACCTATCAAAAAATATGCCATAAGGCAAAAGCAATGTTCATACAATCACACTACCAACAGTCCAAGCCTAGAACACACTTTAAGACAAACCTCACATATATATGTTCCTAAATATAAAACATTTGAGTAAGACTGCTGACTTTCAGCCATGAACATAACTTCAAGACATCCTTGTAATAATTTCCCGTGTAGTAAAACCACAGACAAGATAACCTAGAGAACCTGAATGTTATACAAGATTTCAACCTACATGTGAGTAACAGCCTGAAGTAAGTTATCAACATTAAAATAAATAATACAGGAGGATGCAAATGTCTGCACTGCCACCCATCCCAATGATGTCTGATTGTTCATCATAGCACAACAGCAATTAATGGGGACAAGCAAAATCAAGGGCTTCCTGACAAATTAGGGAACCATACTGGAGGTTATGTTCCAAAGTGATTTGTTTATTGCTTTCTTTTACAATGTTTTATGCTTCTACAGAAGCATAAGAGGTAAAGGAATAAACTCACAGAGTCATTGAAAGTATACCTGCTTCTTTAACATACCTCTAAGTACCACAACTGATGCAGGTACTGGTTTTGCCCTTTTGCAAATATCAACATACCAATCTCCACTGAAGATAAATAAGGAACACATCCTTGTAGCTTTCAAATCCTCTTATTCTGTGTACCAAACATTTCTAAAACCTGTGTTTATTAAACACATTGTCCAACATAAGTTTTAAGAAATTGTCTCCCCTCTCCTCTCCTCCTGTCCACCCATGAGGGGGGACATACAGAAGCAAAGCTTTCTCACAGGCACTGTGCCTTTGGGTGAAAGATACCCAAAAAGTGAAAGATTTTCTGCCAAGAAAACCAAAATTAAACCAGAGCATGATCCTGATAGCTGACAAATACCCTCCACAGACATTTCAGCTGATGTATTCAAATAAAAAGCTGATTTTTCTGGCTTGGGACAAAACAAGTTCTATTTAAGGTTTAAAAACATGATTGAATAAAATCCTTCACCACCTGGTTCTTCAGACTCCTCAGCTTCCAAATAGTAAAGTACTGTATAGGGGGCTAAAGCTCTGATTCTACAAGTGTCCACATTGGGCCACATCTGCCTGGTCCAGCTGCACACGTCAAAAGCGGCTTGGGATTCCCACGATACCCCAGAACTGTCTGATCTTGTAGGTGTTGTCAGCATAAATATGCATAAAACCTACAACCATATCCCCATGAAAGCACAGAAGAGCCATCACAATCACTTATATTGAGGGACATACAGAAGCACTGATGGTCCAGTAGGTCACAGTTTAATGTGCTGTCCCATGATGCAAGAAACCCATGATTGCACTCCATTCTTCAGCTGCAGGGGCCCCAAAGCTGCATGGCCCTTTTGAAGGGAGGAACTTCACTAGAAACTGTTTCGTCATGAAGCAACTGCCTACAGCAAAGCTGAAGGTGCACCACTTGGCAAAAAATACTTAGCAATGTCCAAAGGCCTTCTGAAAAATCAGCATGACTCCATGAGTCAACAGACACTTCCCTAGAAAGCAGTCTATTAAAAAAAAATAAAAAATAAAAAAAAAACCACACCACACCTAACCCCACACAAAACCAACAACACCAACAACACCCAACAACAACAAAAAAACCACCACCGTTTTACTTCTGGAATTAAATTTAAAAAAACCACCAAACCTTGTGAATTAGCGTACCAGCTTTACATCTGTATATTCTGAGTTTCCTGTCGCTATTGTTCTTACACTGTCAACATGCCACTTACCTTAAAATAACCACCAGTACCCAAAAATAACTTCGTTTTGAATGTGTAATGCTATATTTGACACTCATTCATCAATTAATAATCTGGTTTTCACATATGAGTTTATGACTCCTCAAGTCTCTTTTAATCTCTGCAAGTACTTTGGGTGCTGAAATTTTTCTTTATTTAAAACAAACTATGGCAAAAAAACCACAACCCCATTTTACCAGTTTAACACTAATATCTAGGCTGCATACAATCACAAATAAATGCTTGCCTTAGTAACTGAGCTATTTAATGCCAATGAGAGGATTACATCTGTTTAAGACACAACAAAAGCACATGACACCCTGTGTTATACATCCAGATACTACTGTCATGAACAGGGATGCGATTCTAAGTACAGCTGCCAAATTCATCTTCTTTTCCAGCAGGAACTCCTAACTGGAAACACAGCTTCTTCCTTTTCTGCATTCATACAGCATTCCCTAAGGCAGACACAGCAATCTGTTATGCCCAGATCTTACTCAAGGTCCTCTCCAAGTCAACAGCAAAAATTCCTTTGTTTTTGATGGGAGGAGGAAGGCTGAGTTCCCAAGGAATTCACAGTTCAGCTTCCCTTTTAAGTACCTTTTCATCCCAGGATATACACAGCTATTCACAGCATCCTATCTCATCTTCCCACATTCCTATTCTCAGCTCAAGTGTATGAACAGAAAAACCTCCATTTCTGCATACCCCACTTAGATGCAAATCTGGGAGCACTCCAGAACTTCATGCTAACTCAGACACACATGAAGAATTAACCATCTGTGTTGCTCCATCTGTTGCCTACTGTACTTTAGACTAGCCCAGAACAGCTTATCACATCTCACTTTCTTGTGAGGTAACGTTAGAATGTTTTTTGTTGGTTTGTTTTTGTTTTTGTTTTTTGTTACAAAAAAATAATGCAACAGACTAAAATCATATGGTTTTCTGGTTTAGGAACAGCTGTTTCAGACAACATTTCAAACAGATTTTCTTTGGCAAGTTACTGGTTGGCAAATCGTGTTTGTTAAATTGTTTGTACTCTGCAAGAACCAAATAAAAAGGAAGTTTCACACACCAGACAAATAAAGAAACATAAAAATAATTGCATTTTTTTAAAAAATCTTGTTTTAATTCTTTCTTTAAATAGAAATGGAGACAATAAACCTACTACACTGCATATTTAATAGTAGTTTACATGTATAAACTCTTAAGAATTAAAATAATATTTATCTTCTGAAATATGTTTCTCAAACTTTCTTCTAAAAGACAAGCAACCAAGGCCAAAATGTCAATCATAAATAATTAGGAAACAAAATTACTGTTCTGTTTTTATTTCATTAACATTTCTGTCAGTGCTACCATTTAGGACTGTGGCATCTTGGCTTTCACTTGTGTTGTAGATAATAAAATGCTGATATATTTACATAAAAGTTATTCTCAGTAGAACCAGATCTGATCCAAGAACATAAGAATGCCAAAAGTTGTTATTCTATGGCATTTGGTCTTAAGGAGCAAAAATTTCAAAAAGAGACTGTGCGAATAATTTCTATACTCTGCACCTGTTTTTCTTAGCTTGTCTTTATCACAATATTTCTAAAGATAACACCTCACACCTCTTACAAATACTCACATGTTCAACTGTGTTTGAGTCAATTTAGAGGCTGCAGTGGGTCTTTGATAATGTCACCACACAAAAGAGGAGCCTGAAACACAGTGTGGATGGAAACCATTTATACACTGCCCAATCTTATGTCAAAACCGAAAGTAAATTAATGACTCCAGACTTCTTACGGAGTAGAAACAGTACTGAAAAATTATGCATTTTACAAAACTGTGTAAGAAGCCCATAAAGAGCAGTGTGGCAAAAGCATGACTTGTGACTCAGTAACAGGAACTCAGGTCCCATCTGCTGTAGGCTTCTTGACGATTGCACTAATTTTCACTTCTCTTTTATACCTTCATTTCAGAGTTGAAAATAGCAAAAATACTTTTTTATTCATAGAACAGGGAAAATGTAAATTTAGTTATTTTGATGATTCATTCAGATACAATAGCCATGGGAGACATCGTAATGCCCAGAATGTAAGACAGGCAGATATTACTGGCAGAAGCTTCAAACAATTTCTATGCAATATAAATATATACTGCAGTCTATTAAACATTTAGAAGGGAGCCATCTATTCTTTTAAGAAGCATTCACATCAGATGAGAAGTGAAAGAAGACTGCATGTCTTTTCTTTAACACAGTGTTAGAGAGTATCTTGTCCTATTAATTATTTTTCATATATCTTCCTAAATAATTTAAGAAAGTTGTCTTATACCTCTGTGTTCTGGAACTCAGTTCAGTGCCTGCACATATGACAGCTTCTTAATTTACCACATAGCCTACCCATGTGGGAACATTGCTTTACTTTACACAAGGGAGAAAGCATAACTGTAATCAGAGACTTTCAAGAGTACAATACACAGTTCATTTCTAAATATACAACATTTCTGTTCATGTTTAAAAATTTTTACACAAAGCAGACAGTTTTCACCTGAACTGTTTAGATGAAGAGCACAATTTTAGCTGCAGGACCCCCAGAAAGAATGTTTTGAGACTGTTAAGATTAATACTTGCAAAGTTGTTCAAATCTAACGAGAAATTAAAAATTATAACAAGGACAGACAATCTAACATAGGTATCATATGGAACAAAGCTCAGATAGACAGAATCTCAGAGTTTTAATCCAAATTAAAGCATCAAATCAAGTACCTGACTTAGGGGTGTTCCCAGCAGTACTTACATCTTAAATTAAAGGGTTATCTACACTTTAAAAGCACAATCGCTCAAGTTAACTTGCAATACTATCATCTGAATTTGCAGGGTTTTTACTATAAAATATTTGAATTTTTACACATTGCTTTAATGATTTTGAACGTGTACTTTGGCACAGAAGCACCTTCATCAACAACTCAGTAAATCAAGTATTTATGTCTAACTCTCCTAAAGAAACTATTAGTTGTCCAGTCCTCCAATAATTGGGCTTGATGCTCTTCTGACTAGCTTTTTACCTGAATATTATAAAAGCTAGAGAATTTATTCATTGTATTAGGTTATCATACACCCAACATGAGCTTGAACACTCCAGAAGAGAGGAGTGAGAATGTGGGGAAAGAGCCCTGCGAACAGCCCAGTGAAGAAGCAGTGAGAGAGGCTCCAGGAGCCAGAGCTGAGATTCCCCTGTAGCCCATGGTGGAGCCCATGGTGAGGCAGCTGTGCCTCTGCAGCCCATGGGGGTCCCAGGGGGAGCAGAGATCCTCCTGCAGCCTGTGGAGGGGCCCACACCAGAGCAGATGGATGCCCTGAGATCCAGGGGGAAGCCCACACTGGTGCAGGCTGCAGGCAGGACCTGTGGCCTAATGGAGAGAGAAGCCCATGCTGGAGCAGGTTTGCTGGCAACATTTGTGACCCCACAGGAGACCTGTGCTGAAGCCATCTCTTCTAAAGGACTGTCTCCTGTGGAAGAGACCCAAGCTGGAACAGTTCTGAAGAACTCTGTAAATCTCCTATCAAGGTTTCTAACATTGCACAATGCACACACCAGCATAGGCAGTGTTGCCAATAAGGCTTCACACACAAACAAAGCAAGATGTTTCCTGGCAAGTGATCCTAAGAAAGAGACCCTTTGGCTCTCAAAACGTTCATTAATTAGCTCATTATGCTACCCATCTTTCCCAATATCCACAGGCTTGAATTCCTTGCTCTCAGAAAAATCTTAACAAAACAGAACAAAACAGAAGGTGTAGAAGGAAAGGCAGTGTAGCCATCAAATACCTTAGTTCACTTCTCAGTTTTGCAAATGCACATTCCATTCTAACTCCTCCACTAAGCTGCAGCACCTTCTCTCACCAAAAGGCTACAGAAGCATAATTTTGTCACTACAAAGGAAATATAAACCATTCAAAAATTTCACCTTGAGACTGCTTCCCAGGAAAAGACATGCTGATGGTGCCAATAGAATTGGAAAGTTCAGCTTTAATATCCTAACAGTTAAACTTTCCGTATGGTACTCCAGCTTGTGACCAGGAAAGAAAAGTATCCTCTGATAACAATGCAGACTTCCTCAATGCAGTAGCTCTGAATTTCCACCTATCAACATTAACCAGGTCAGCTATTCATCAGAAGCACAAGGAAAGTAAATTAGACATGTCAAGAAGTTTCAAGTTCCTTGTCTGCCTCAAAGCACTAATGGGTAGCTTGTTTCTGTATTTCTAAGGCAATACCAGGTTTCTGGGAAAGTGTTTCTTGTATCTGTGAAAGCCTCACATTTTCAGGACTACCTACTCGCTAGGAGTAGAAGAACTCAAAAGCAGCATCCACTGATGAACTGCAGGTTTTCTGCCAGTCCCCTGCTTCTCTGGTTCTCAGTGAGCAAGTCTCGCAGCAGCCTGGTTAAAATCAGGACTGAGGAGATGAATTTCTGGCAACTTTTCAGCCCTGATGACTTTTTACCCACTAGGTTCTTCCTCTACCAGCCAACATACGCTACATTGATATCTTGAGCACAGACTGAAATTTTTTAAAGGCAGAGTCACATTTAAAGTGCAAAGTAAACCTTAATTTGGATCTTGCCAAGGATACGTACTAGTTTAAAACGCCTACGTTCTGTTCAGACCAGTATTTTTACTTAGGTAAAATATATTGAAATCAACCAAATTTAAACTTAATTAAGCACAGGATTACTCAAGTTCAACTATACTGTTTTGAAATGCTGTTTTGTTTTAATCTGTACAAGTCCAGACCTGGGACTTTCAGAAGAAATCAAGTCCCTGTGAAATGTAGCAAATTGAGTACTGACCCACAAAAGGGAAAACAAAGAAGAAACTGTCATTATTAGTTAATCATAAAATCCGGTTCATAACAATATAAGAAATAAAGAACTGGGGCCTTTTTGTGTACTTCATTTGTCAAAACTTTAAAATCTCAGAACTTTGTTAGCATCTACCAGCAGCCTTGATATTCCAAACTTTCATCCCCAAACCTGAACCTAGTAAGACAGCTATGACAGTGAGGCTTAAACTTTACTACCAACAACCCCAGTTTGCCATGGAAGAGGAGGCAACTGAAAAGCCTGTTGAGGGTACACACATTGATGCAATCAAGAAAATCACATTGAACTGCAATAATTTCTGTGGTCAGCACTACCAAGGTGAAATCAGTTAACACATTCTATATATATGAGGACACTATGAGCTTGAAGTCCTTTGTTTCAAACCCAATTAAGCTACCAGTATCTCCCTTTTCAAATATTTGTCTGACATTGCCCTTTATTCATATTATTCTGAGGAAAAATATCTTCTAGTTAATATTTATCCTGGCTAAAAATAAATGAGCACTTAATTCTCAGCTTTTTAAAGCTCTAATTAAAACCAGTTCTACAGCCAGACACAGACACTATGCTAAGAAGAAACAGCTTCAAGTAACACAATGTTCATTGTTAAAGAAAGTGGTTCATAAGCAATTATATCTTGTCAACTCTAACAGTTAATCTAACCTCTTCAATGACACCCAGTTATTTTCACACTCAACATCCTGCCACGAACCAGTAATTACGGCCTGTACTTGCTATCTCTGCTGACACTGACTTGCAGACTACTGAGACATAGGCAAATGAGCTTATAACCTTAACATAACCAAAGGACACTAAAGAGGTTATTTTTTGCAACATGACATTTATTCCTGAAATTGTATGGCCATTAAACAACGATCGTTTCATCAATTAATCTAATTCTAACCAAGACTCTGCTTCAAATGGAAAGCTTTTCCACTGGATTTTTTTTTTCTATTTGCAGCAAGTCATTAAAACAAAATTAAGACATCATAAAAAAAACTGCAATGAAGAAAAAAAAAAACCTCTGTAGACCTTATTTTGCTCCAGGGGGATTAAGATTTCTCATGCTGGAGAAAGGGGAGAAAGGAGAATTAAAGCTGGCAAGTTGCAGATGCAGAAGTAAAGACTCAAAATCCCTTCACTCACTTTCCCAAAAACAAGTGGCAAAAGACATCCGTTTTTAACGTTTGTCTAAAATATGACACAGTTCATGACAGAACATCAGCAATAACCTTGAGAAGTCAGGGAAATATCCCTCAGGAAGACCAAGGAGAAAAACATCATCCTTGTTGTTAAAAAGAGAGTAAAAGGAAGAGACAAAGAATGATGGTCAAATTATTCTTCTTAGTAAAATACAGAAAAATACAATACCCGTGGGTACAGAAAACCAACATGTTCTAAAACATTTTGACAATCCCTCATGACATGCTCATCACCAGACAAGAAGTTAGTCTTGCACGGTTGTAAAAGTGGCTGGGAAACTTTGCTTGGGGAAAATATAAATGGAAACATGACTAAAAAAAGGCAATATGGGTTACTTACAGACTCTAAGAATTTGAAGGTCATAACTGAAAAGTGAACTCTCACAATAGCCAGTATCAGCAGGTATCTGAACAGATTTTTCAATTAAATATTGAAATGTCAACAGTAAGTATAAGCAAAATGCACTATAGGGTGTATCATTCTACAGATTTGCTTGAGAACACAAGGTATATACGCTGTGCCTGCAGAGACTGCAAAAGATTTTAAGGATTTTAAGCACTAAAAGAAGGAACTGAAGAGCTGGCATGATCCTATTCACCTGCTTTGTACAGTTGATTGTTAAGAGCCAGAGACTTATTGTATTACATCAACAAGATTTGGTATCTCACCTGTGATTTAAATTATTTTCCTTGGAGTCTTCTCCTATTGCCAGATGACAAGTGAAGCCACAATACATCAGATTTTAAAATGAATTATATCTTGAGTAGTTACTCAAGTCAGAGTTAGAAGTAGTGCTACTTTGCACTTAATGCCTGGTCCCGTGATTTTGCCAATGTAGGGTATACCTTTGGAAAGTTGTGCTTTAGTTTATTGACTAAAGTTTCATATATGTATGCCATGTTTAACCAATTTAACATGTGCCACGAGATCTAAAGAAGTCTAAAGCCTGTACCCTGGATCACATTAAGTATCAAAAGAATTTTGTGATCTCATGAAGCAGATCTTGCTGAACTCTTCGGTCAGAACATCAAATAATTTTCTAAAAGACCTGAGAAATTTGAATAAAGTCTACCCAATGGATTACACTTACTTAAATGTTGCTGATTCAAGTATCTGCACAAAGGGCTCAAGTGCTTAAGGAAAGGAAGAAATTGTACAATATTGCTAAACAAAATTAAGCTTTAAGACATCACCCTAATCCCAAATATCTTTCACTAACACACTTCTTTTTTTCTGTGGCTCAGTGATGCTCTCAAAGCTTTACTTCCAAAGGACCAGTTCTCTTGATTACCAAACCACAAAATTTAAAACTTTTCCATTCCATCTTTCATTTTCCTTTCGCAGATCCACACTCTGCAGTTTGTCAACTACCTTTCAGTGCCCATTTCTACTGAAATTTCTACTGAAAAAAAGTTCTAACTCAGCCAAGAGAACTGAAAGCATTTGAATGCTGCACAAGTCATCATATGAAAACCATTAAAGGGAAAGAAATTAATTGCTCTCTCACTTTCTTTTATAATGAACAAGTCTTCCAATGTCCGGTTAAGGTGCCATAGACAAGGACATATCTAAAGAATCAAATTCTATTTTAAATCAGATAAAAATTTATTTATCCTCTCAATAAAATGAGAAAAAAGATAAGAAAATTCACCAGGGAACTGTAAGCAGACATGAAGAAAATATTCTCCCTCTTCTGCATCTTCAGGCAATGGGATCATTCTTATTATACAGTAAGTAGCCACATTCCAAGAAGTTTATAAAAAAATTTAGTTTAGTCAAACAGTAAAAGGTGGTTCAGCAGCTAAACAGGTTTGGATATCCATGTGCAGCTTGGAGAACTGCCTCACAAAAAAATTCTTCACAGTGCAATGTCCCAAGCACAGACATTTCACTGGGAGACCAGAAAGTGATTAAATCAAAGCACAGTTTCAAGTATTTATTATCTTTTCTCTTCCACAGAAATTTTTTAAAATTTTCTTTTGTTAAGCAAATGACTTCTTTTCTAAGAATTAACTAAATATAGAGGAGGATCAATCCTACAATACAGGGCATACTCTGAAAAATCCTGAATACCAGCCTCCTTCTCCACAAAACAGAGTGAGAAGGTCATGAGTTTATAACAGGAAGTTGCTCACCTCTCTTAAAAGACTGCCTGAAAACAGGTAATGTCTTCTTCACAGAATAAGCAGAAGATAAAAAGTCTGTTTAAGGAAGACTTTGGTAGATGTACTTTCCCTTCATTCCTAGAGCTCTCTAGGAACTTAACAACAAAAAAAAAAACCGACCAAAACATGTGAGTAGAGAGTGCTGAGCTATAAATAGACATTTTTCCCTACTAAAATTATTACTTGAATGTCTTCTTAAAGAGCTTTAGCTGAAAGAAGCCTGAGAGAAAGTTTGGTACAATCTCCTCGCAGCCTGCAAAATATCCATTTCTAGCCAGACTTAATACAACACCAAAACCAAATAGAGAAACTATCTCCTGAAATTAGACAGGCCACCAGAGACAGCTAATTATATTCTGTAGCACTTTACTACTTACACAAAACAATATAAAAAAAATTCAAAACCATTCCCACTTTTTTAACAGGAAATTAAAAGCCCTAATTATACAATCAGCAGTAGCAACACAAATGTTACTATCTAGACCACGAGAAGCATTTTACAATTATAAGGGGGAAAAGAGAAGCAAAGAAACAAGTATTTATACTATCTCTGTCTTTATTTCAAAAATATTGTCACATTACATTCACTGAACAATTTTTTAAGTGACCAAGTCAAGCACTAAGAAGCTAACTAAACCAGAATAGTTTGGCTGAGCAATTGTTATGTAGCTCTGTAAATGACAAAAGTATTTTTACAGGTCTGCAATTACAAAATAATAGACTATTTCTTTCCACTGAAGCCTCAACTCCAGGCAGGCGAGACAGTGAGTAGGATACACGCTGCTCAAAGAGCAAGAAAATCATGTATTTATTTTTATCCTGATAATTTGGGGATGCTACGCTACCAAGTCTTTCTGTTGGCTTCAGAACTGTTAACTTCCTTTTAATAAGACACTTTTCATCATCACGTCATTCAAGCATCAGTGCATCTTATCTTATCTGCCCTGTGGAATAAGAACATACCTTTCCCCTTGTATAAGTAAGAGCAGTGAATCACTGATGGAGCTGGGGACAGAACTTCAGAACTTGTCTCCAGTCACAAATTTACAGATAGCTCATTCCTGTAGTTAATAGATGGACTTACCATGTAATGTTCCCATGTACCTCAGGAGAAATGGTAAGAGTCCAATTTTGCCATAAATAGCATCCAAAAAGCAGACAACTTGCAATTTTAGTGGCCATCTATCCTAAAGCTGTTTTAGCTAATCCTTTAAAGAGGAAGCGAGGCTGTCTGTATATCACTCATCTAATTAATAAGATCAGCTTTCCTATCCTTGCAATTTCTAGCTTCCCTACACACATGGTGAGACACAGCACTTTCAGACTACAGCCCCAGCATCTTGCCTTCACTCTTACCAAACTTTCTGAGTCCTGTCCATCTGTTAACCATGTATTGTAAAATAAAATAAATAAAAACCCCTGCCCTTCTTGGACAAGTGTACAACTTTCTTCTTCCAAGTGATACCATTTCCTCCCTTCTTCTCAGTAAAGCACCATAGGCTGCTGACAGAAGGTGTGGGACCAGATTTTGATAAGAATACTTGTGCTCAGGCAGTGTTTTGACAAGCTGCCAAAATTCTGCAGACAACAAAAGCAACAAGAGAAAAGGAGTATCTGTTTTCAACCTTTTGTAACTTAGCTAAAAAAAACACTCTAGGATTACAAGCAACAAAGAAAAAGCACTTTTTTTGGCTTTGCAGTTATCTCTGCTAATTTCCAAAGTCCTGCAGTAAATAATAGACTTAACAGAGGTACAAAAATCTTTTTTAATGAAGTGTTAGACAACCTAGGCAAGAATAAAAGGACATCAACTGCAGACTCTTGATGCCCTTGAAAAATAATTGAAAGTGAAGTTCATCAGATAGCAGCAGTCTGAATCCAAGAAGTAGCCATGGGCCAGATACTGTGCAAATCCCAAATTCACCTCAGTGAAAGAAGACTTCCACATTTGTGCAATGTTGACCTCACTTCTTCCTTTCCCATCTCATGCTGTTGCTGGTCTACCAACTACATGAAATTAAAATAAAGTTGCCTGAAGTGGTTTCACTTCTTGCATATGGTTGGGTCCCGTCCCCG
>VZTR01025569.1:25223-60805 GCA_013400775.1 Chaetops frenatus
AATTAAACATTATTTTGCTACGCATAGACAGAAGGCAGTCTCTGATACAGCTATGATTTGGTCTATTAAAGTCTTTGAGAACTGTGATCAAGGTCTCAGGTGTCCCTAAAAATAAACTGGGGATGTTGAATATCCAATTGACTAGGACAAGGGAGAATGGCTTTAAACAGAAGGAGCATAGGTTGAGATTAGATAGGAGGAAGATATTCTTTCTTGAGAGGGTGGTGAGACACTGGAACAGGTTGCCCAAAGAATCTGCTGGTACTCCATTCCTGGAAGTGTTGAAGACCAGACTGGATGGGGCTCTGAGCAACCTGGTCTAGTGAAAGGTGTCCCTGTCCATGGCAGGGCATGTTGGAACCAGATGATATTTGAAGTCCCTTTGAACACACACCATTCTATGATTCCATGCAACAGGAACTGGGGAGCACAGAAGTGACACAGCTGGACACAGACACAATGTGGATGTGAAATGCTATATAGCTGTTCCCCCTATGGCAATCAGTGGCCCACATGTAACGGCAGGGACTAGTATGTCCATTATCTCTCTAATAAATATTCAGCAGTGGTATGGGAAAGAAAATCTATCAAACACTATGCAAGAGGAAATCACCTCTCATTCTTCACATCAAGCACAGAAATAATTTAGTCAATAGAATATTCAGTCGCAAAAGAGACACAGGCTCTTTCTCTAGACTAATACACCAAAGAAAAAATGTAGCTGATGTTTAACTGTGCTTTCAACAGTACTGAAGAGTACAGCTGAATCCTCTTTTGGAAGGATGGGATGAATTCTACTAATACAACAAATATGGAAAATGTTATTTCACCCTCTGTCATCACTTCATTAGACTTCTCCCTGTTGTTGAAAGATATAAAACTTTTTCCTCTAATGAGTTTAATTTTCGGAGTCATTAGGCTGCTTCCTTTGCAATTCAGAATCCTACCTGTGATTGTACCACAGGCCTGACTTAAAACAATACTATAAAAATCGTAGACTGGAGTGGGTGGGAAGGGACCTTAAAGACCATTTAGATGCAAACCCACTGCTATGGGCAGGGACACCTTTCACTAGATCAGGTTACTCAAAGCCCCATCCTATCTGGCCATGAATACTTACACGGATGGGGCATCCAGAACTTTTTTGGACAACTTGCACTAGTGCTTCACCACCCACATTTCTTTCTACCATCTAATCTAAACCTGCCCTCTTTCTATTTAAAACCATTGCCTCTTGTCCTGTCACTCTCTGCCTGTATAAAAAGTCCCTTTCTCTACATTTTATAAGCCCCCTTAAGATACTGTAAGGCTGCAATGAAGTCTCCCTGAAGCCTACTCTTCTCCATGCTGAACAACCCCAGCTCTCACAGCCTGCCCTGTTGTAAGGAAGGTTTTTCATCTTCATGGCCCTCCTCTGGACCCACTGTAAGAGGTGCACAACTTTGTGCTGAGCACTCCACAGCTGGATGCAGCACTCCAGGTACGGTCTCACAACGGTAGAGGAGAGGAAGAATCACCAGGATGTGGCTGGCCTTCTGGGCAGCAAGTGCACACTGTTGGCTCATGTCCAGTATCTCATGTCCAGCTTTTTATCCACAACAATCTCCAAGTCCTTCTCTGCAGAGNACCATTTAGATGCAAACCCACTGCTATGGGCAGGGACACCTTTCACTAGATCAGGTTACTCAAAGCCCCATCCTATCTGGCCATGAATACTTACACGGATGGGGCATCCAGAACTTTTTTGGACAACTTGCACTAGTGCTTCACCACCCACATTTCTTTCTACCATCTAATCTAAACCTGCCCTCTTTCTATTTAAAACCATTGCCTCTTGTCCTGTCACTCTCTGCCTGTATAAAAAGTCCCTTTCTCTACATTTTATAAGCCCCCTTAAGATACTGTAAGGCTGCAATGAAGTCTCCCTGAAGCCTACTCTTCTCCATGCTGAACAACCCCAGCTCTCACAGCCTGCCCTGTTGTAAGGAAGGTTTTTCATCTTCATGGCCCTCCTCTGGACCCACTGTAAGAGGTGCACAACTTTGTGCTGAGCACTCCACAGCTGGATGCAGCACTCCAGNCTTTCTCTACATTTTATAAGCCCCCTTAAGATACTGTAAGGCTGCAATGAAGTCTCCCTGAAGCCTACTCTTCTCCATGCTGAACAACCCCAGCTCTCACAGCCTGCCCTGTTGTAAGGAAGGTTTTTCATCTTCATGGCCCTCCTCTGGACCCACTGTAAGAGGTGCACAACTTTGTGCTGAGCACTCCACAGCTGGATGCAGCACTCCAGGTACGGTCTCACAACGGCAGAGGAGAGGAAGAATCACCAGGATGTGGCTGGCCTTCTGGGCAGCAAGTGCACACTGTTGGCTCATGTCCAGTATCTCATGTCCAGCTTTTTATCCACAACAATCTCCAAGTCCTTCTCTGCAGAGCCACTCTCAGTGACTTCTTCTCCCAGTCTGTAGTCATATCTGGGGTTATCCTGGCACAGCTGCAGGACCTTGCACTTGGGACTGTGTGGACAAAGTACTTCTCTTGATACCCTTTTGTTCTCCTTGCAAAAGCTAATGCAGGTAGGAGGCAGCGCTGTGGGATCTGTCTCACCCACTCCCCCTAGCCTGCCTGGGTAGACAGTGGAGAAAAGGTTAGGAAACCTTTTTCTTTGATTTATTTATATATCTCATATATATATAAAATATTCTTTGCTATATTTATATAACATGAATACTGGATGTGCTTTATCCTGCAGTTAAACCAGACCAGATATCACCCTAATGGTGCCCATTTCTCTCTGCTGATTATAAAGTGGAAGCGACTGGCTAAATATTAGGAAAGATGAATATTAGCTGTGACTGTCATTTTTGCTGGTCTAGACTCATTTCTGCTTTGCCTTTTTTATTCCGTTTGCTTTTATTTGCCAATTCTCTCTCTGAGTTACAAACTCCAATATCTATTTTCCACTACCTGATATTCACACTTACCAAATGTCAGTTGGATTCTCTATATGAAAAATACCATATCTCAGTTAAATAAAGTAAAACAAGCAAACAACAAACAATCAAACACAAGTCACCCTCATCACTACCTGCAACCCAACTCACAAACAGAAAAGCTAATTATAAATGTAACATTTAGATGGAGAGGCTAGGTTATGGTAAACTTCAGCATTTATTTTGATCGAGGCAAATGAAAGCCAGCCCTGACAGTGAAAATCCAAGCAGATTACTTGTTTTTTGCAGAATTCTGTCTGCATACAAATTGCCAGAAAGATTGATGATGCACCCAACACAGGGATTAAAGTCACTGCAAAACAGTGATAAATAAATAAAAAGATCCTTATATAAGATAAAGATAAATAAAAAGGCTTTATTTATTACTATCCACTGTAGATATTCATCATTATATTACTGACTCCTGGGATTTTTTCATGTACATTATATATGTTCATTTCTCCTTTGCTTCTAGATTGCCTGGCTACTTCCTCCCTTTGAAGATGAATAAGGAAAATTATCCATAGGAAAGATCAGACTCAAACCACTTATTTCTCATATTCTGCTTCTTTAAGAAAGTGTATTAAGACTGGGATTGAAGTAGTTGAAAATAGTATTTGTAGTGGTCAGGCCTCAGCAGATTGCTAACAACAACTGAAAGTTGTTTTTATCTGAGGTCTCTACAATTTCAGAAGGGAGTGACTGTATCAATTCCCACATTTGATGGTTAAAGACAGTGAAAACAGGAAGGGGAGAATATAATGGTCACCCACAAAAATACATACACAGAATTAACAGAACTAGATTAAACTTCCCTGAATAAAAAAATCTTTTATGTTGTTTTATATATGCTTCAGTGGCTAAATCAAATAGATCTGAGTTATTTTAAGAAAAAAAAATCTGCTCTAAAAATCTCAATAATAATAATTCTGAAGAGATGGAAATCTAAAATTAGCTTCATCAATGGTTAAAAACACATTCTCTGATTTCTTGCACTTTCTCATCATTAGAAATATTACACAGGCCAAGCAAATGAACTGATGAATTGACTACTTAAAGCAATGAGATTTTAAACTCTTCTCAAAATGTACGGTCATATGTCTAATGAAGCCAAGAATGTCAAGTACTCCTTCTGTTGGGGACAGTCAACCTTTAATATTGGGCTTCAGATCACGGCAGGCAGTCTTCACACACCCCCACACGCTGGAAACACAGTTGTACGCTCAAAAGGGAAGGTATCTGGGCATCCAGCATATGACAGCAATGAAGAGACACATGTAAAAAATCCCAGTCCAGCTCCTTTGGTAAAAGTTGCATCTAGCAGGATGTTTAAAAATGAACTGTTTGTTCCTTAAAGTAAATCATTGGAACATTAAAGCAGAGTTTCAAAAATAGCCTTTTCTAACATTCAAGAATTTACATTTTTATGTCATTCTGTATTTACAAGCAGCTTTTCTACCAAAACATCAATTTGACATAAAAAAACCTCTCAGATCAAAGAAATTACATACAGAATAGCCACTGAGCATCAGTGAGCAGAAATTAATTTTTAAAATAAATCTATCTGAATATTCTAGCTATTTAAACATGTATTTTTTCTTAGAAAAAAAGAAGTAACATTAATATTACATGGATGACTCCTCCAGATGTCATCAGTTGTTAGGTGAAAGTATCTGTGGCTGTACACATACAAATGTAACACAGAAGACAAAATTAATGCAGCAGATAACAGAGAAACAGATCACTTATTAAACTTTTGTTTAATATCTCTGACTAATGCTAGAAGTGTACATACTGCCTTACAGCTCTTAACTGAGCAAACCAAAACAGGCAAAGATAAAACCAAGTTTTTAAAGGTTTGGGTTTTTTCCCCTCTAACAGTTATCAAAGTGGATTTTGAGCAAAACAGAGGAGCAAAATCAAGGTGGTATATAAGCAGTATCCTTCAGTAGACTATGAGTACAAGAAAATTGAGATGATCAAAAAAAACAATTATCTTCTCACACCACTCAAAATACATTGCACAATGAATTTGACATTAAATCTGAACCAGAGATCAGATCACGGTTTACATATCTTTTAACTCAGCACACAACATTTGAAAGGCTGGTTTTGAAAAGGCCTGTGGGATGGAGGTAAAGGTGTTTTAGATGGAAAACAGGCACAATGCTTAACTATGAAGATTAGTAGGGACTGTGAAGAACATTGCACTAATGACCTCACAAAAATACAGCACTAAAGACTTGTTTCTAAAACATATGTCTTAAAATTATTTGAGATAACCAATTAAGTTGATACATGAAAAGGAAATTTCCATTTATCAGTCTGATTACCCTGCTTAACTGACTCCATCACTGGATCTCATGTTCATCAGCAGTTTGCTTAAGAAAAGGCATTTGCCCTCAGATCCACTTTAATGGTTTTAGTATTTTCTTACAACAAACTGATAGGATCCCAGTTAATGCAGTAAGATCATTTAAAGCCATGATTACGTTTACTCTCTCCCTTCCAGACTCAAAGGAAAAGTTAGCCTTGGTTCTCATTTCTTACTAGCTATTCAGATGCCAAAATAGATGGAAAATTGGTTATACACGAAGAAGTTTCTTATGTATAAGATACATATATACATCTACAAGGAAAATTCAGTAACTACGGGGACAGCTATACCTCTAATAACTCAATCTTAACCACACACATACAAAAAATGGCTAATTAAATTAAAGGCAAGACACTGGAAATGGATAATTAGAAAACAACGATGATCCAGAAGATGCTGTCAACTTTCAGCTGTAGTGACTCACAGAATACTGACAGAAAGCAGTCAACCCCATACAGCAATTACGTATCAGTTTAAAAACTGTAATGAAGACACGGCCTTTCTAACCAACATTAATGTCCAAACAATTTTCTCCTCTTTGAGATAAAGCAGGGATGCCACTACATGTCAATTCACCTCAATGACTTTTTTTGGGGTGAAAAAGAAGAGTGGGGGAAACACAGAAGAAAAAAGTCTTCACGCACTCCTTTGCTGGCAAAACATGTTGAAAACCCCTAACACCCCTAAATTGCCTACAGATTTCCATGTATGCCTAATACACACATTTAGCATGCACAGACATATACACATACAGACATATAACCCCAACTGGCTATACAGTCTACATGTGTATAAAAGGCTCCAGGTATGTATATAATATGAAAAATCTCAAAAAATAAATATCCATAAACACTAATGTGCTGGTTTGGGCTGAAATAAAGTTAATGTTCTTCATAGCAGCTTGGAAGGTGCTAAGCCTTCGTTTTTTGCTGAAAACAGGATTAACACAGGTATGTTTTTGTTACAGGTGCACATTGCTGGTACAGTGTAAAGGCCTTTTCTGCCTCTCATGCTACCCCAAGAGTGAATGAGCTCAGAAGTGCACGAGGGGGGGTGGGGAACACAGCCAGGACAGCTGACCCCAACTGGCCAAAGGGATATCCCATAACATATAACAAAATCAGAGAAATATGATGAGCTGGAAGGGACCCTCAAGGATCATGGAGTCCAACTCCCAGCCCTGCACAGGACACTCCAAGTGTCACACCATGTGCCTGAGACCATTGCCCCAGTGCTTCTGGAAGTCTGTCAGTCTTAGTGCTGTGATCACTGCCCTGGGGAGCCTGTTCCAGTGCCCAACCACCCTCTGGGTGAAGAACCTTTTCCTGATATCCAACCTGAACCTCCCCTGACACAACTTCAGGCCATTCCCTTGGGCTTTGGCACTGGTCACCACAGAGAAGACATCAGTGCCTGCCCCTCTTCTTCCCCTCACGTGGAAGTTGTAACTGCAATGAGGCCTCCCCTCAGTCTCCTCTTCTCCAAGCTGAACAGACCAAGTGACCTCATCCACCCCTCAAGGCCCTCCACCATCTTTGCTGCCGTTCTTTGGATGCTCTCCACAGTGTCACACTCAGCACAGAAACCTGGGGAAAGAAGGAGGAAGGGGCAGAAATTCAGAATTATGATGTTAAGTGACCATTATGTGTGATGGAGCCCTGCTTTCCTGGAGATAGCTGAAAATCTGCCTACCCATGGGAAGTGGTGCATGAATTCCTTGTTCTGTTTGTGTGCACCATTTGCTTTACCTATTAAATTGTTTTTGTCCCAGTCCATGAGTTTTCTCACGTTTAGCCTTCTCATTCTCTTCCCAATTCCACTGGAGAGGAGTGAGTGAGCAGCTCCATAGCACTCAGTTTTGGCTGGGGGTAAACCACAGAAGTCACTGCAAAAAGCAGCCACTAATGAGCACAAGACTCTAATAGGCCAGCAAGCCCCATGGCAAACATACGTGCCTGCCAATTAATAGCTAAACAGCAGTAACAACTATAAATTCAACCTAGCACACTCCTATCAAATCTGTTGTTATCTCAAACCCTCCAAGCTCCACACTGGGTGCCAAAAAACACTCTATCCTAGCCAAAAGCAGCACAGCTATGCTTATCTTGTATATATTTCTATATATGTGAATATGCATATAAATGCATTTACATATATGCACACACAAACAAAATCTCAGTCATATCTCTTCCTCAAAATCTGCATCCCAAGAATAAGGTAAATACATACATATGTAGATAAATAAAATGTGATTAATTCAATTTGGACTGTGGCCCGTTTCCACAGAAGAGCACATTAACCACTCTTATTTCTAGTCCTCTTTTCCACATTGCTGCTCAATACTGACAAGCATGGCAATGAGGAGAGCTACTACACTGTATTCCTGTCCCTAAAGTCCCCAAAAGCACTAATTAATTCATAGGCCATAGCTTAGAAATTTATGGAAGTGAATATCTGAAACCTAATTAAGGCAAAGAAAAAACTCTACCTTTTTTGACTTACAGGGATTACTCATTGGCCTCTTTACATCTCTAACTCAATTGCTTTATTATATTATTTGATTCAAATCTTACATGGTTTACAGCTATCAAAACAAAATCAAAAATGAAAGTGCTTTCAAAACAAGGAACATCAACTTTTACTGCTACTTTCACCTCAAAAAAAAATTAAGCTCTCAGAGTCTACCCTTCCATGTCACTCCTCATCCCCTCTTTTTAAATTTCCTTTTTCTTGACAACACAGGCTTTTTACTCCACATGTCAGGTGCTGACCTCCTACTTTTCATCATGAAGTACCTCATCCATTACAGACAGTAGGCGAAGTAGATGAGTCAAAGAACAGTATAAACTTTTTTTTTTTTTTTTTTAATAAAACCAAGCAGTAGATTTGGGTGCAATACCAGTTGCTCTCCAATTCACTAGACCATCCCATCTGATGTACTTCAGCTGTGCTGCCATTCTGTTGGGAGATGTAAGGGTTATCACCACAATTTCACTGATGCAGAGTTTCATCCAGCTGTGTAATACACTAAGAGAAGTTGCGCAGAGTCTGGGGGCTTCATTTGACCTAATCTGGCTTCATTCTTGGCTTCTTACTTTATTTATTTACTGAAGTTGAACTAAAAATTCACAACAAAACTGGCAAAACATAACAATGGATTTGTTCTCATCAGCCTAACATCCATTTTCTGAATTAACATGAGTTATAATTATTAAACCAGAATATTCACAACCAATTATAAGACCTGCCTGTCTCCAGAGTGAGGGACTCTATTTCCTACAAGCTACTGCTTTTTGCTTGCATTCATCACTTTTTTTTCCTACAAATTGTAAACACTCAATTCTTTCTCAAGCAATTCATGTTTCATGTTTTTATTGATCAGTACAGTCAACTGGCTCAGTTCTGAGCATTGGAATTTCATACACTGTAAAATGGCTCAGTGCAGTATGACAGTACAGTTACTCTTTATAAGGTCCCATGCACACAGTTGTTCTCCTCTGGATGAGTAAGGAAACATTCCTTGGTAATCTGGTTAGGACAAGCTTTAAATTGAAAAAAAATTAAAAATCTCATAGGAAATAAAACATCCCAATTCTCAAAAGTCATCTACTCGATGCATAACAGTCATCTAATCTGCCTTTCTTTCTCAGTTACAAAATAAATTTTTCCTCTGTTTTATATCCCATACAAGCTGAAATTGTTCTCCTGAATAATAGGTCAATATCCTATAAAAATGTATAAATGAAAACTTCTTCAAAAGTAGTTTTCTTAAAAAAAATAAATAAAAAAAAGCAAAGATATTAAAGCAGTTGGCAAAAACTCTTCCTTTTTTCATACTGCATCCAGCTCTGGCCTCCCCAGCACCGGATGGACATCAACATGTTGGCCCTCCTCTGGACTTGTACCTCTGCCCAGTGCAGCTGCTCAGTACAGCTGCCCAGAGGAACCGTGGATGCCCCATCCCTGGAAGTGCTCAAGGTGAGGCTGGATGGAGCTCTGAGCAACCTGGTCTAGTGGACCTAGTTGGAACTAGATGATCTTTAATGTGTCTTCCAACCTAAAACATTCTGTGGTTCTATGCTTCTTGTATCACAGAAACTGTTCGTACTTCTAAAAGCAGAACAGAATCTTGTGATGAAGACACATTACACTACCAAGAGGCCCAAAATAAGGAGGTATGCTTATTAAACTGTGATTTAAATTAACAACACAATTCAAGATATTGGAATCTACTCTATTGCCAAAATACTACCTTATTTTGACAGAAATTTTAACCTCATCCTTGCTCTAGTGATAGACCAGGATAGCAGTTAAACCAGGCCTTTGTACAAGTTTCAGCACTCGGGTTAAATGAAGCAGAAAGATTGGACTTTATTCTCCTTCCCACACAATTCATGCTCTACAAATAATTGGTCTTTACTTCCTGGTACACTGCAGGTCTGTTCCAACTTGCTCAGTTATAGCAACCAACACTGGTAGCACAGGTCATGTGCTTTCTCTCTTACTCATTCCTTCTAATCTTCTGCCTTTTCAACAAAATGTATTTACTTTTTTTGCTAATATCTTTTTCCCCATCTCATTCCAAAACAGATTGTTTCTCCTTTATCTGACCTTCTTAATTAGACTTAATAATCCAATAAAATACTTAACATCAGTGGGCAGAAAATGCTCTATATAAATGAAAACATTTGCTTCAACAGAAAAAAAAAAAAAAAAAAGGATAAAAAAAAAAGGTGTGAAAAAAAAAAAAAAACAAAAATTAAAAANCAGTTCTGAGCTGATGGGTTATTGTTCCTCTGTTTGGCTTGGCCTCAAGTTAAAAAAAAAAAAAAAAAAAAAAAAAAAAAAAAAAGGATTAAAAAAATGAGTGTGCAAAAAATATAAAAACCAGAATTAAAGTATTTGTTCTGATGGTGCAGTTGAAAGGCACCATGAAATCTCTAATTTATTTCACAAATTCCAATCACTCAACTGGAGATACTCTTTTTAAGTTCACCACAGGGCTGACATGGCATGAAAACAACAGATATACAGACACACCCTAAGAGAACATACCACTTTCTTCTCACTTGGTTCTGCTTCCCGAATTTTTTCCCCAATTATTTTTGAGCCAGACCAAGTTCACCACACAGGCTGCACATCCTTCCTCCTTTCCCCATTTCCTTGCTCGTTTTAAACTAATAGACTGACGTAGCTCCCCTCCTCTGTTAAAAGGCTGTGTTTATCCCCAGTTTAACTTTTTTTTTGGTAAAATTAATCTCCAGCATGCTTAGCAGAAGTTTTCCACATGTTCTACTTGGATGAGTGTGTATTAGTTAGTGAGACCTATTTTTAGCTGTTTTGCCTTACTTTACAGTTTACTTCCTGAAATAGCTATCTGGATATCAACAAAAAGCACAGAGGAAAAATAAAACATATTCCCTGTTTCACATATATTTAGGGACATGGAGTTTTTTATTTATAAATAGGAATATCTGAAGTCAGGAGTGAAATTTATCATCATAAGGTTAAAATAAAAATTATTATAACTTGGAAATTTAAAAGATTTTTTCATGGGAAATGAATCCACTTAATTTTAGACATTTTTAATGGTGGAGCTGCACCAACCTACGTGGAATTTACTAATAATCTTAATTATACTATAAACTGTATTCTGAATCCCCTTTAATCTTGAGGCACTGCAGCTGAGGAGGACAGGATCTCCCTCTGGAGGCCTTCAGAGGCATCTTCCTCTCTCTCGACAAGGTAGGAAACTTAACTTGGTTGCACAACAGATTGGCTCCTGCATGCAAACTCAGCCTAAAGATGCTCACTCTCTTCTTCCCATTCTCCATCAACCATATACTGACTTGTATTCCACCCCTCTGTCAGCTACAGAGATTCAGCCTGGATCAATGAAATAATGGAGTTTAAAAAAAAAAAATTAATTTATTTTCATCCCAGATCATGTCAAAGATCTCATTTACAGAGAAAACCATAAAATTGCACCAGTATAATTAAGAAAAGCAAATGGCAACACTAAAATAAAATAAATTTTTTTTAAAAAGGAAAGAAAAAGCATCAAAGCAAAGCACCATGGGAGGCATTAATTTGTGAGTCCCTTCCCACTCAGAATATTGTATGATTCTATGATTCATCTCTGAATGCAGATACCAATAATTAATAGAATCAGCATGGCTCCACCATCCTGGCAGTTTGAGTGAAAAACGTTGCAATGAATACACAAAAGAAAAAGAACTTGCAAAACCTCACTTGAAATCAGAGGAAAGTGCAATTCCTAATGGTTTTGCAAAACTCTGCCCAAACCAGGGAAAAATGGTAAGCTTTCCGATAAAATACGCTCTTCCGTGAAACTGAGATGAGAAAAAAACAGATGAAATTTTCAAACATATTAGCAAGTCATGTAAGTCATTAGTTAACAACACGGGAGTAGCTTCTTTAGCAAGGTGGACATGTCAAACACAGGACCAGGAAAAGCTCCACTGTATAATGGAACTTGATAGTTTTCATAGCTTTGATACAAGTTTGAATTAACCAAAATCTCCCACAAGCAGTGCAATGCATTTACTTGTGCACTTTTTTGATAGATCCATTTCAGGTTTTCCCTTTGTTTCCTTATCTAGCATTTTCACTCTACGTCCTAGCAAGCAGGTCTTCCATAACCATGTAAGCATCACAGAGACAACCCATGTGCCTTAATCTTTGGGAAGTCTGTCTTTTCATCTATATGACAGTACCTAACAAGACATGATTATATAAACCAAAACCCTTCTCCTGTGGAGATACTGCATCGATTCCAGATGGGCTTCCCATTTTTTACAGTACTGCTTGTAGTACTTACATGGGAAACTTAGTCAAGACTGAGATGAGAATTTTTTTTCTTTGATTTAATTTTATGTTCAGCATTTTACAATTTTTTACTAGAACTCTTTAATGAAATGAACAATTTAAAGAAGCTATTTTTGATGATGATGAGATTCAGAGGACTTGCCTGCTTCATAGCAACACAGACAGAATATGCATAATAACAGAAATACCAATAAGCCAAACCTATTTAATTGTTTAATACCATACAATGCTGAGTTGACATTTAATAGTCACATTTAAGAGTAACTTAGGTAAAAGAAGAATGCAGCCGTGTGTTCAACAGGCAACTTATCTTCCTTCTTTGTGCTTTGAAAATTAAGTATTTTAAACTACCAATTTATCTACTGGTACACATCAGTAAGTATTCAGCAACAAAGTACAATACTCTCCCTGACAGGTTCTAAATACCTGTTTCAACAACGTCAAGTACATAGTTATTTCAGTAAGTAACATTTAAGGTATCTGACTTTTGTGTAGAAAGATTAAAGAGAAAGCTGATGATCTAGCTGTTTCCAAAATGTATTTTTTTAACTGACATAATAATTAAGAAAATTAGTATGAAGGCAGCCACAAACCATGGAGCATTTCTCATGTAATAACTCATGCAATGTTTTACACTAAACATTCATCACTAATCATTTTCATTATCATAAAAATTGGGATCAAAATAAAACCAGGATAATATTTTTGTACCTCCAGCAGAAAGACAAAGATGTAAGTTTGATTCCTGCATAGCAATATTCTGGATCTTTGCTATTGTTGGTGAGTATGAAAAGTTTGAGAAGAAAACACTATGAGGAAGAGGGTAAAATAGTTTCAGGTAAGTGATATTTACATACCTGCAATTAAAGAAAATGTAAGAAGACAGGTGCTATGCAAATAACAAAATATCCACTGCATATTACAGTTACAGATATTGGCATGTATTACAAAGAGAAAGACAGACAGCTGTAGATCAATACAAAAATATAATAATAAAAAAATTCAATGAAACAAAAGATAAAGCATCAATAGACATAAGACCAGAATAGCTGAGAAATACGGAAATCAATGTGATTTCCTCCAGCATACTGATGATTATAAAACACATCTGTTTTAGAAGAAATTATGTCTACTACACAAGTTTACTGAACTTAAATGTTACTGCTGATATTAGTTAAAATCCATCATTCGACAACACATTTGCCTTTATAGAGAAATCTGGTTTTACAGATACACACCTAAGAGTTAACAAGCTTAATATTCTTACAATAATTACAATATTCTTACAATACTTACTGCTTCACTGATTCTCTAGAACCATCTTCGACAAAATCAAAAGTCTAGCCTAACTCTTATTTCCCAGGAGTTTTCCCACAAATCTGCAAAATAGAAGATTTCAAGTATGTACTGTGGCTATTCTGCCTCTCAAGGTTTTTATATGCCACTGCCCTCAGTTAGATTTATTACTCCCCACATAATCTAATACAGAAAGAATTCACCCGATTGGTTAAACTGCAGAGCGAAATGTTGCTATATAAAGCAATATTTTGAGCTTCCAGTTTGGGATGTTCCATGAGCACAACAATTTGAAGGAAAAGAGAATTTCCATCTATGAGTAAATAAAAAGCTACACACTCCAAATAGTTTCAGCTATCTGAGATATTTTTAAACATCTTCATTTCTTATCAGCATTGGCATGGTTCAAAGTGAAGGGAAACATGAGACGGAACCATCCAGGAGCTTAAAGCAGAGAGCTGCCACTCGTGCTCCTCCTCATTGCCTGCCCAGGGTCAGGTAAGAGATGGGGGGGTTATGAAGAAAATAAATGAAATACAGAAAAGAAAGCATTTCTGCTCATCTCCCAGTACCTTTCATGTTCACACAAAAGCCTCCTTGCAAAGGATGACCTCTATCCCATGGGGTAATATAAGGACTGAAATATGAAAAGCACAAGTGACACAGGTGGGAACCCAAAATACAGAAGAGGGAGGATAATGACACATAGGAAGAAAAAAGGAGGAGGGATGCAATGACACAAGTGACTGAAGTCCAAATGCACTGGAGTGAAGGAGAGGTATGAAAAAGACGGAAGCAACACGAAGAGGTGAAAATACTATAATATTTACTGAACAAAAGCCCTCTGACTTCCCAGGTCACTTCAACCACTTGACATGACACCTTAGCTTGTCTACACATCCTAAAAGCTTCTATTAACATCTTTAACTAGTGCCTATATTTTTAAAAAAATCATACCTGTTCTTGTCTAAACCAGGAGTTGATTAAAGCAACCTTCTAATAAAGAAAAATCAGTAATTTATATTCCAGCACCAATGAAGGGCACTTGCTTTTGTTCTCATTAAAAGTGCCTTTTCTACGCATATTATCTATTTACTTATACCTAAGGAAAGCAAAATGGCTTAGGTGTTCTTTACAAGATTTATTTTTCCTGTTTTGCAAACAAAAATTTTAATGCCTAATATACAGTGCTTGCCTCTGCAGAAGTCAGCTGAGCTCCTAAGTCTTGTGTAAATTGAATTCACTGATATACTTAGTAAATGAAAATGCAATTCCCTTTCCCATGCTATTTTGATTCATACCTTCCATGAAGATATTAACAAAATAAATCACAAAACACTTGACACTGTACTTCTACACAGCAGTCTTAAACTGGTAGAACTACCCTATTAAAAGTCATTTTCATGTAGTGGGAAAGGGCATGAGAAAGATTAGATCTGTGAGATTTGCCTTGAACAGGGAGTGAAACCCTGACTGTGAGCATTCAGAAAGTTATTTGTGATTGAATTGCTCTTGCTATCCAAATACACAGCTACCTCATTCAGGTTCTTATTTAACCAGCTCTTCCAAGGTAATTAATACAGCATTTTAGGAGGTGACCTAAATGCTAGGTAGGACTTGGTAACTCCTTTCCTACTCAGCACCAAACCTGTCACCTTTTTGGAAGCGGAATAGATCATCTCCAGCTACCTGGAGCAGTTATGTACATTACAGTAGAAGAGAATGAATGGTTAATACACACCCAAACTAAATTACTGTGAGGAGGGATAAGAGAAACAGCAATATCCTACAGAAATCCCTAGCATCCATCAGGCTCCATGTTAGCAAGTACCATTACTGACTGAAAAAGTAAAATCTGGTCAGATCATAGAATGTATGAAAAAGAGAAGGGATGCCCAAAAGATAGGGGTGGCAAATGAGAGAAGCACCTTTTTCTTTCCACTGGCTACAGAGGGAGTTGGTATCAGAGAAAGGAAGAGACATGAATCCCACCTTACCTACTTCTTCCAGAAATAATAAAAGAGATGATTACATTCACAACACAAAAGCTACATTTCCCTGCATTACCTTATGTCTGTACATATTGCACAACTTTTATGTAAAACAATTTGGTTTAGCAAAATAGTTTTTAATTAATTTTTCATATAGCTTTTCTGACAATCTATTTTCACCTCAAAAAGCACTACAGTTTTATATTCAGACTGATGGTTAAAAGCATTTCAAATGACAGATATTATCTACATTTATTTGCATCATAAAGCAATTTCTTGAAGGCAAAGCATGATAAAAACTATGAATTCTCTAATGAAAAGCATATTAATATTTGCATTTATGAAGCAATTATTTAAAAAACCCTTCTTAATAAATGTTGCATGGACATGATATGTCGACAATGTGAACCTAAGTGACATGATGGTTTAGCTGGAAAATTATATTGATATCAAAAAACAGACTCCATTATTCTCAAAAAAAACCCCCAAAAACCCGACAGTTTACTCTTTTCCACTGTTACACTGTTTGTTATCTGTAACAAAACAGATGATCTGTTTTGTTTATTATCACCATTATTACCAGACACCTTTCCAGATCCATCTGCTGTACCTCAACTCTGAAGATTATTAGTTCATTACTTTATTAGAGAAGCCTAGGAGTAACCAGGTAAATAGAATGTAGTTCATTAGCAGCTCTGAACAGAATATACACTAATTCAGTGTTACAACATGTAAAGTGAATGGAATTAAGGAAAGCAATTTTAGATAATGAAATTTTAAATACTTTATATTCTATTAAGTTGCTTCCAGACTCCATTGGACAAAAGACAGACAGACAGAAACAGCTACAGAGCTAATTATCCCTCTTTCAGATCTTTCTAGTGAAATAGCCTGTTCTCTTGATAAAGTGAGTCACCGAAGTAATACTGAGGTTCGAAACTAAGACGTTCATTGAACTGCTGAATTACGGCTCCATACAGTTTTTTCCTCAGAAAACTTATGGTTCTGGCTTTGATAAATTTTTCAACAAAAAGCTACAAAGTGGAAAAAAAGAAAAAACCAACAAAGTGGAGCGTTCATTAAAAATACACCTATTTCAAGGTCATCCGTGAATTTTTACTGCCATCCAGTCCCTGAAACCATTGACACGTTCACTGGGAAAAAATGCTGGGCACTGCCAAGGTATATTGTTTATTGGCATAGAGACCAAGAACTCAAATGAGTAGTTCCATCAGGTATGCATTCAGCATAAACCAAACATCATTCGCAATGAAATGATGTAACAAATGTAGAAGCTAAAAGAAAAAGAAGCCATGAAACAGAAGCAAGCACAGTGCTCCCAATAACAGGGATGCACAGGGCACAGCAGTAAAACACCGACTGCGGAGTGTGCCACTGTTCCTTGAATCATTATTTCCTTTGACACTGTCAAAGGTCAGCTGGCATCTGCTCCTGACAGGTGCGGGAATGCCACGGCCAATGCCAGTCCAGCCCTGCTGACTCACTGTGGCAGGTGCTGCCCATCAGTTACCCCCAGAAAAGGGAAGCTGGCCCCTCCAACCATGCCACTCATAGTTGAGAAACAGAGAGGAACCTTAAATTCCTGGCAGATGCCCAGCCAACATGCTGCATCCAAAGGTCATTCTCTGGTGATCTTACTGAAAACTCATAGACACTTAGTGTACATCCTTTCCTTCTGGTTAAACACTTGCAATTGAAGGTGTCTGTGGACACATAACCTAGGGACATGTCGTAAGTCCCACCATAATAAACTACTCAAGCAACTGAGATTTCAAAAAGAACAGTCGGTTCTTACCCTGCCACCTTTGTTTGCAAAATCAAAGTTCTCTTAAAGGCAACTATGCTCATGTAACAGAAGTGATCTCTTTTTAATTGCTTTTCCAATTAATTAATTTCTAAGGCTTTCTTCATTTCCTGCAAGTATAAGAGGGTCATATTCTCTATCATACCCATGAATTAGCCAAGATTAAGAACTTCCATTTACTTAATTCACTAAAATTCACAAGAAGCTGTTCACATGAAAAGATTAAAGGTTTGGGGTTTGAATCACTGGGGCAGATCTACAGCAGTCTTCTGCTGGTAGTCTGGGAGCTCAAAACAAAACAGACATCATCCCAATATCCTTTCCAGCAAGAAGCCTTTTGATCTTCCTCTCATGGAAGTTCAGAAGCTTCGTAACAAGGTAGAAAAGACCTCTTTATTCCACTCCAAAACCCATGTAAATCTGGCTCTCTCCCCTTCCTAAGGGTTTCTGTCTTGCCTCCAACTTCTCTCACAATCATCAGATAAGCCAGGCTTGTGTATGCCTTGATGGGTAAACAGACAGATTTTCCATGCAATGGCTTTGTAACAGCCTCTCCAGACAGGCTGCTCTCTTTTGGGGAATGATTTCTCTCTAGAGGAGGATCCAAGTTGTCCTTTGGGATTCCTGAGTTTGTTATAGCTCCCTTGTCTTCTTCTTGCCTGGGAATGGAAAAGTTTTTGATCTTAGCCTAAACAGTCATGAACTGAGGTTTGATGGAGTAAAAGAACCAGTAGCCAGCTGGCCTCCACCTCCTCTTCCTTCAGGTGAGCATAGCAAAAGGCATTAAACAACTCTGAACCCTGGAAATAATACTTCATTATAATGTATAATAAACCTATAAATAGTAAAAATTCAGAACTACCAAGTAAAACATTTAAAAGCTTCGCATGCAAACCTCTCCCTAGCTACCTAAAAAGAGGTAAGGGTAAATCTCTTTGTACATGGTCAATTCTCAGGGCTTTCCTCCATTAAACATGTTCTTCAGAAGCCCTTCTACCTCCTTCCATCATTTCTATGGCTTCTCTGTTCTCCTGCAATTTACCAAAAACTAAAGATACCAATCCCCCTTCCCCTCCCCACTCCTCACCAGGAAGCATGAGGCAGAAAACGATAAGCAAGCTGTCTGCTATCCTCCTTCCCATACTCCCATTCATCTGAGGAAAAAATAGACAGTATTTGTACAGGTAACTATGAATAAATCAATTTAAATACTTCTGCCATCTGTCATAGTGTTTCTTGTTTCCTAAAGCAATAAGTGATCTGAAAACCTAGTATAAATTGGCTTTTCTTGGAGGTCCAGAAACTACTTGTGAGAACAGCATACAAAGTACATGAAGAGGTGTCAAGATGGATGTAAAGTCTCCCAAAGCAATAAATGTTATACCTTCATTTTCACAGCAATCAAAATCTCATCTCCTAAGAAATTACTGCTTTTTGGCAGCCCATATATTAACAGGATGTGAATATTAGCCTTGTCCTTGAACTCAGATTTCTGTTTAAGGCAAAATAAAGTTATCTGGGCCCTTTGTTTTATTCTCTAACTTCTGCTCTGTTCATGATAACAGACTGCTTTAAAGACTCAAATTTTCAAGAGCATTCAGCACCAACAACTCCCATTTAAGCATGCAAATATGTCACTTTGGATTTGCTGGACGCCAAGTGTTCTTGAAGAGCTGACCCAACTACTACTTCTGTACCACTTCACACACTGTTCATTGGATTTAAAGATGACATTGACAGACAGACAGTGCACTACTTGGGAGTAACTCTGATTGTCAGGCACACAGGAGAACAGTTCTGTTGTGGTACTAAAATGCCTTTTGTAATGATACACTCTTCCACATATCTCTGAACTTAAGTGTTGATATTACACACCTTATACAGAATTCCGTACTGAAAATAAAATAAACTTCCTGAGTACCCTCATTTTTCAAATACTTCCACAATTCCTCCTTGGTTATAGCAGTTCATGAAACAGACACTTGCTCTTCTTTCTGTACACGTGGGTACGTGTGTTTTAATTTGGTATTTCCTTGATACTAAAACACTTGGGAGCGGTCATCATTGAATGACTGAAGAGAATATGCCACAATTAAAATTGCACAGATTTTGCTTCTGGGGCTTTCATTAGCAAGGTAAGAATTCACATTCTTCTGAAAACTAAAGGGGAGGCACAGACCTTCCCAGTAGTTGTCATGGATACAGCTGCTGAGAAAAATGTCATTGTACCCCTGCAGATAAATGCATGTGACAACTGCTTGGAATACGTGGCAGTAAAGCACCACAGATGTTAAACATTCTCACATGGTCACTAGGCTCCTCTTGAAATGTACACTAAATTTTTAAAACATTAAAGAAAAAATATAAGAAAAAAAAGATCTTTTTAAACATAAAGGTTCTAGTATGAAGAAAGAAAAGGCTAAGCAGTTAAAAAAAATGTTGGCACTTTCTTAGTTCATGATGTCATGGAGGAAAAAATATTATGGAACAATAGTATGAGTAAAGGATCAAGTGTCAGCCCAACTTCGAGTTATCTGGATTTTGTCAGTGTGTGTTATAACAGTATTGTTAGCTACAATAACTGTATTTCTTAGGTCAATGGACAATTAAAAACAAAACAAATTAAAAAGGCAACAAACACACACTGGAAAATTCAGTACCAGGGAAGTTCTGATCCTGATCAGACCATCTCAAAGTGTTACTTGGACTAGGGCACTTTGAATCTACTTCTGCTTCAGCTTTACACTATTTACTGGGGACACAGATTACAAAAAAAATTAAGAGATTGGAAACAGGAAACAATTCTTCGTTGTATCATAGAGTTGGCTTGGGTTGTAAGAGACCTTAAAGATTATCTAGGTCCAACCCCACTGCCATTTTCCACTTCCAGTGATCTCAGATCTTGGACAAAGTAAGGTGATAACCAGGATGCTTCTGGAGTGTTGCTGCTCATCACTTAGTGGTACTTCATTGTACCATGCAGGTAGGAAAAGGCAAATCTTGTTCCTACACACAACATGCAAGGTTTTGGATTCTCCTCTCCTGGTCAAGTGGAAGCACAAAATATCCTCTCCCTCCTCATGTAATGTTTCAGATACCACATTCCTAAACAAGCACAGAGAGAAGGGAAGGCAGGCTGCTTCTGGGGCAATCATTACTTCGAGTGAGGGAGCAAAACATTGTGGGCTGGTTAGGATGCAAAAAGGCGAGTTTGGTGGTGATGCAAACAAAGACAAACAAGAAACAAGAAGTAGAAAACAGGCTTGCTGTTAGTGTAGAAGAAATCTGCCCAAACTGAGGAGCTAATTCACCACTGTGCAAAGACCAAAGAAATAAGGAAGCAGAACTCACCACTCTGTTATAAATCTCTCCTCCTAAGTATTTTGGTACAGGCCTAAACAATACAACGCTGTATTTTGCAGAGATATGTGAGCTATCGCTAAATGAAGGACGTTGGAACCGGAAGTAAGATAACTGCTTTAGTATGATGTAATACCCCAACTAATTAGCTCTGTTAGGAATAAAGCCCAAGAAGGCTGCACTAGATCCAGAAGACAAACGGTTCATTTAGGGGTGCCTAGGGCACCTCACTGCAGCACTGCCCTCCTCCAGACAGACACCTCCTTGACATTATCAGCTGAAGTGGTAAAATATGATACAATAAAAAGAATCCTCATCATCACCACCACAAGGAGATGCATAGTTTCACAAGAAAAGTAGTTGTGAAGTACATTCTGTAAAAAGAAAGGTGAGAGCACCCACTTACACCCCAAAAAGGCCGGTTGTTTCACCAAAGTTGGAAGAGAGCTCCTCCTTTTGATGAGCAGGCACAGGACAGATCCTGCTCGAGCACAGATTCCTACACTGCTGCTTTCAGCACAGGTCATGATGTTCATCCCAGCCAAGAAAATAGCTCTTGATCACTGCTCTGCCAGATCTGATCATCACTATGGCCCAGAACACTACCAGGGTGTTCACTGCAACACAAGCCCTTTGAAGCTACCCAGCTGTTTTAGAAAAGAAAAGCCACAAGAACAGAAAACAACTTCAAACAGCTCACTCACGGCAGATCCCACTAGCCTGCTACACCTTCCCTGTTTGTGTAGCAAATTATTAGGGTAATAAATGTTTTAAAATCAAGATCAGTTCTTATCTTCAAAACACATATAAAGCTTAGAACATCATAATTTCACTCCTGAAAGATGGAAAGAGGTAGCTGGATTTTTTAAGATAAGCAGTCACGTTTTACTATTTGGCCTCCAACAGCAGCAATTAGAAATATACTAAATTGGTGGAAGAGACCCACCTGAAGTAAACAAAGAAAACAAACAAGGAGTGCCTCAGAAGCTACAGAGTGCAGAAAAAGAACAAAAAATTTCAGAGATCAAACTCTGCCCTCAAGGCAATATTGTCTCTTTTAAGATATACCCACAGAAAAAAGCCTGTCCTGTAAGCACCTCTCTTCCAGCAGAAAAGCTGTCACAAAGCCATTAGAACAGGCAATACCTGATAGGGAGCTGGACATGGAACTCCCACAGGTCATTTTCCTGAGCAAGCTGTCCCATGGTATTTCTAGGTACACAAGTGCAGCAGACAGCAGACACTACAGGCACTTAAATCCTGCTTCATATTTGCTATAAAATTTTGCAGTGTGATCTGTGTACTATGAGCACAGGTTAGGTGCATACTAAGAACTCTGCACAAAGCACTAAAATCACACTTCTCACTTCTACTCCACAGATACCTCTTATTTCTGTGTGTCTGGTTTTCTGTCTGAAGCAGGAGCTTACACACAAGTGATTTAACTACTACGTACTTCCTTGCTGACGCACTGAACACTCTCTCCTTCACTAAGCCTTCACTTAAGCTTCTGTTGGCTGTGATGACACATGAAGACACCCTTAGAAGCTCTAAGAACAGTCCTGCTCATTGGCAATGTTATGCCCATGTCGAGGCCAAAACAAAAGACTTAGAGGTCACTGAGACAGACAGTCAAGTTAAGCATTCACTGGGATGTGTACTTCCTGAACTCCAAGACATTGCCCCCAAAAAATTCGTTCTTAAATTACTTTCTTGTTTGCAAACAATCCTCTGTCTCTGCTTTGATCTACCTTCAAAAGGAAGCTGTTTCACACATTAAATTCCATTTCAACTGCACTGATTAAATGTGCAGAGTGGCCTTTGCACCCTGCACTCTTTTACACTGAAGCTTTTAGGAACATTAAGCATATCTATTCCCATTGTTCAAATCCCAGGATGCTGATATTTCAAATCAAACCCTCCTCTATGCAACTTGTGAAAATAACAAAGTTAACCTCCCACCAATGCTCAGTCAGATGCTTGCCTATATGCAATGAACCCAGCACAGGTTGCCAAGAAACTGCAATGATGAGCAGCATTTATTCCTGAATATTCTCAAATGAGCTTTCACTATATATTAACTCCGAGCAATAAAACATGCAAGACCACATTCTTGTTTCACTTTAGAATTCGTTTTATTGCCGATATATAAAAGAAGAACTTTTTTTTTACAGATTAAGAACATCATAGCATGTCTGTAAAATTGAGAATAAGCAATTTTCAGATAGCATGTACAGAAACTCCCCCTCTAAGCTCTATTCCCTAGAGTAAAAATTAAGTACAGATTAAGTGAAATTTAGGAGGCTCTAAAGAACAGAAAAACTAAGTCTATTATAAGATACTGCTAGTGATTTTCAACCTTTCCATCTAAGAATAAGGCAATTTAGCAATTAGAACAAAAGCCATCATTAAACCTTAGGTGTCAGAACATTTTTTCCTTATTTGTAACTATCAAGGTGGCTAATAATTTTATATACTATGTACTATCTAAAGAACAAAAGTTCTTTTAGGTGTGTTTCTAATACAAGCTAATACAATAATCATTGATTAAATTTTACAAGCAAGATTCAGTGCTACTANTTTCAATACTTTTTTTTTTTTTTTTTTTTTTTTTTTTTACTGTGGATACTGCCCATTTTGGTCATATCACTTAGTATACATTTCTTTTTCTTTAAATTACACTACATATCTCTCCAATGTCTCTGTACATAACAATATTCCGCACACACCAAGAATCAGAGGTTTAGAATTGCTTAAGTCTTGGGGAGAAGAGCTGGAATGGCTATTTCTCCATCATCATATGCTGTGGTAAAACTGACTAGTGGTGTTAGCAACAACCGACAAACTTTATGTGGTTGAAGGTCAAATAAAATGAAAGATGAAGCTTGGGCTCCAACAAGAGACACAGTCTATCAGCTCAACTGCACAGCTTGAAAAGCTTGATAATCATTTCTGTGATAAACAACTTACCAGAGGGAAAGCTTTAAAAGTATAACCAGAAATATGAATGGCCAAAAAGCCAAGAAATCTACATTTTATCAAGTCCCTGTGCCACGCATTTTGTTACTGTATTTATATGGGTCTTTCTCTGTACCATACTTTTGACTTCCGAGTCATCTGTCACCACCTCCAAGAGCTGAACATCCACCTCCAAGGCCAGACCCAGTGATGTTGGAAGAATGTGAAAATGGTGTAGCACCATCCAGGCACCCTCAACTGCACCTTGATCAGCTGTACCTTTGTCAAATCCTAGGGCATCAAACGTGATACAGAATGACACTAGAAACGAACAAATAAACAAAATAAAAAATAAAAGGGGGCAATCATTTTAATTCTTGCAATTCCCTTTTATAGCACATCCCAGCTCCCCTGAGCCCTGAGTTCCTTTTCAAAATCTAGCTTTCAAATATTAACTAAATCAGCATACAGTCTCACAGCAAATAAATCACAGCCATAGTACAGAGGCTTTGCAAAAAAAAGCAATCAGGACAGGGAAGTTTAATTTAGAGAGAGGAGAAAGACTTTAGACCTTGATAAGGCCTGACATAATTCCATGCCATTGATCTGCAAACATATAGCTGTATCTGTAATGCAAACAAGTTATTTAGAATACTGCTAATTAAGTATAATAAGTGTACACTGGCACATTACTGAATCTATAAATAAGGCAGCAACCACATCATTTCACTCCTGTCCCATGTTATAAGGTATAGGAGGGGAGAAGAAAGGCACTTTCCTTTAATACCTTTCTTAAACTTGTAGCAGTGAAGTTTTTTGGTGGTGGTTTTTTTGCGGGAGGGGTGTGTTTGTTGGGTTGGTTTTGGTTTTTTTGCTCCTGAAGGTATTTAATCAGGCCTTTAAATACTGACAAATCTTTCTCAGCAGACACAGGTTATCCTCAACAGTTGTGTAAAAGAGAGAATACCTAATTTGTAATAAATCAGGAACCATATTCTATTGATCTGTAAGACATTCAGAGAGATGCAGCTCTGGGCAACCAAATGTTGTCTTGAAAATGTCCCTGCTCTGAGCATGGGCGTGGGACAGATGACCTCCCAAAGTGTCTTCCAACCCAGATTACTATCATGATTCTGTAACAACATTCATAAATTTTTTTTCTATAAAAAGTCCCTCTCTACAACCTCTCACACTTACACATAATAATTTAAACTGTAGAACAGCTACAAATAACCTTGGGGTATATTTCAAAGAAAGGATATAATCATCTGTAACAAAATTCAGCAGAAGCTCATATGCTTCTTGCCTTGGCTCTGACTTATTTTTATTTCTTTTTACTCAAATAGAAAAATATAAGATTTCCCTGTCATTTCCAACACCTTACTGTGAGACAACCTCTTAGGGACACATTTATCATAATCTCAAAGGGTAACTTGAAATATGAGCCCTTTGTAAAACTGCTGGCAGCAGATCCCTGGCTGGTGAAGGAGTAGAACCTATGATGTTAACTCCTTTTATCTCCTCCTCAATGGTGCACACAGCAACCATATGAAAAAAATTTCTCTTTTTTTACCCTAAACAGTGTAAGCAAAAAAATTATAAAGTATTAGTTTGCATGCATATATACACATGTACGGAACTACTGGGCTCTAAATACTGGTCTCTATGCAAGAAGCAAGATCATCTGAAGCACACATGTGATCACAACTATGGAAAAATGCAAAGCTTAAGTAAGGAAGCTGGAATAAAAATTATGTATTCTTTAAAAAGAAAAAGAAAAGCTATTCACTGCAGTTGCATTTACCTGGCAACAGCAGGTAACATGAGATAATACACAAAAGCACTGACGGGTCTTTAAACATACAGCTTGACATTGCCAGCACATTTAATAGCTTGCTTTTGACAAGAGCTCGTCAGAAGTTCTGTAGTTACAAGTATCTTCAGTTCTTCTGAAATGCTGAAGAAGAAGCAGAACAGAGTCTTGCAATGCAGCATCAGCGGCATAGAAAGAAACCTGACAACCCTCTGAAGCCTGAAGGATTTTTTAAATGCCTTCTATAGAATTACCAAGTTGGGCAAGGGAAAAACTTGTCATCTAGTAGACAGGATACACACACAGACCCTAACTTGTGCAATTTGCCTTTAAATTTCTGAAAGATTATTTGCCAGTGGATCAGGGAGGGGTGGAGACCACCAGCCTAAGCAGCAAGCCATCTCAGGTATAAATTTCATCTTGCATGCACATAGTTTTGAGGCACAGTGTGGTCAATATTCTCCCTACAAAATGTTAAGCAGTGAACTCTGTACAGGTAAGAAGTTCTTTCTTTGCTTGTAGAAGCACCTCAGAACCATGTTTATTAGCCCAATATTCATTCATAACAAAAAACACCACACCACACTAAACCAACCAAACCAAAACCAACCAAACAAAAAAATTCCAAGATGCAGTCAACTGAGCTACATGAAGTTTTCCTAAATTCTGGTTACCTCCTATAAAACCTTCATAATGCAAACTTCTAGGTTATACAAAGGTTTGCTCTAACAACTTCACTCAGGGGAAAGAAAACCAAGTTTAATGTCAGATAGATGGTTCTGAAAGTTATTCCTGGTTTTGTCTGTAATGAGAAGCTGTGCAAATGAGTAAAATATTTTTTACTCCCGTGAAAATTCAGATTTAATCAGAAACATTGGTTCTCCATCTCATACCCAAGTAAATCACACTAGCTCCCCATTGCAGTTCTGCATCCCCTCTGCAATAATCCCAGGCATATTATAAATGTATCACTATACACAGTAAAAAAAATTAATGTTTACACCATGAACACCACCATATTCTTTCAGATTCTTGACTCACACACCCCCTTTTATCCTTTGTGCTCTCTTTTATTCACTTTAATAGATCTCTGAGACTGAGGCCAATCAATGTTTGTCTAGAGAGTAACTCATGTGAAGTTCTCTGATGCTTCAGGCAGAAAATGACAATAGCTGAAAAATCTGCAAAAAGGGTGTATTACTTTTCAAATCAATAGCTCCTCAGTGAACCATCTGCTCCCAGGATTGATCAGTAGCACTGAAGGAGGAGGCAGTGAAGAGTGAAACTACTAAAATAAGCAAACTCATGCATCTTCACCCTCTCCAAGACTCCACACCCAACAAACTTCATGGTCTTTGGCAGTTCCTCTCTTTACGGGAACTATTGAGAGAAATCTTGCAGAGGCACAGACTAAAACGAGAAGGGATGTCACCCCTTCTCTGTTCAAATTCCTGAAGAAACTGTGACAGCAGCAGGCAGGAAAGGAGGGAGAGAACACAAAGCAAGATGTCTCTATGGAAGCATTAAAACAAACACAGAAGTATGTGCCCGTCCTCAACGGAGAGTGTGCAAGGGAGGAAAGATGTCTCTGCCTGACGGGCATCTGGGCCTGCTGGATAGCCATGCTGATCCTTTCCAACATCCTTAGCTGAGCCAGAGCAAGCCACTCTTCTCAAAAGCAGAGAAGCCACTGACCTTCCTCTCACTCCAGAGTATCACAGCAGCAGTAAGGACTACCAGCAGTCAAACTGAAGCCGTTCAAACTCAGTTACTAAAATTAAGCAACCGCACAACAGGACACAACTGACCAGAGCAGCATGACAGTCCTTTAGAACCACTTAAATCTCTGCAGGCATGAAAAACCTCAGCAGATCTTCCCAGCATGGAACTGTGCCAGAAGTGCAAAACGACACCGAGGGCACAGCCGGTTCTCCCCAGCGAGCACATCCAGAAAGACCCCGGCAAGCCGGACACACATCCTCCGGGTGGCTGCCCACAGAGGGGCTCCTGTTGCTTCCCACCCGCAAAATATAGAGGGAGACTTGCCACCCGCCAGCTACTACTCAGTTTCAAAACCCTATTCAGGTTGCTAAGTGACAATAAAGTAGTGCGATCTCACACAATTTGCAAACCCCAAGCGCTTAAAGGCAAGGAAATGAATTGTCCAGATCATAAATCTCATGCTGCCTGTCTAATAAACAAATAAATTCTCATCAAATGTAAAAGCTTGCTGAATTCATTACAATAATACTAACTCTCCCAAGAGTAGAGCTCCGGTTTTGTTAAAGTGCTTTCAGTATCTAAGTGATGAAATATTCCTATACAGGGATATTATTCAAATAAAAAACTTAGCTAAAAAAACCATTTTATTTGCTCTTTCTTCATAATTGTGCAATATATCATGGTAATTCCTCCATGGTAAAAGTTTTTTAAGTCAACTGTGATCTGACTTTGTGATCTGACTTTATATACAAAATTTTTATGACCCATATCTGATGAGCACTTAAGCACCAGCTAAACTTTAAGAAGTAATTAGTCACATAATAGTGTACAGGGCAACTGAAGTGTTTCAGTATGTGCACAAATGGTGTACTAGAATAAATCCCTTAATTCATTTTAAATAGCATCTAACAAAGTGGCCTCATTTTTAGCATATCAATGAAATAATATTTCTTTTGGGTCAGCATTAAGCTTGTTTGCTGTGATAAATGCAATGTTTACATTAAGAAAGAATGAGGCTTCTTTTCAGTATGATATGGAGAATATAATTTATGGATGCTCCCAAGCCAGCTTTTTTTTTNACATTTCTAGCAAATTGAGAGTCATGGCTTGAACTTAGTATTACTATACAGCTATGGTTTCTGCATGTATTTAGTAGTCTGTTCTTAGATTTTTTTAAGAAGATTTTGGAAAATGCAACTGATTTTTTTTCAAGGCCAGAGGGGAAAGCATAAAAAAGCAATGTAAAAAGGTGGCAAATACAAAAGTGAAAGAAAGAGTTCTCTCTCTTAATAAAGACGAAATCCACATACCACAGTATCAGAGTGAAAAAAACACCAAACAAAACTAGCCATGCTGTCAACAACTTAAAGAAGTTACTGACATAATTTCCCCCTGCTTTGCAAATAACATTTAAAAAAATCTCAAAAATTTAATGGCCAACCAGAACAAAATACTGGTCTTGTGGTTCCTTTGCAAGTGAGCTACTGAAGTAGTCTCACAAGACATCAAACTATGTCTTAATTATCCCTGTCAGAGGAAAACAACCAAAACAACATGACTACACAGCATTCTTTTATACCCAAAGCTCCATATTCTGAGCATCAATGAATCCACACATTACCTTCTTGCTTCAGTAAGATTTTGAGGTCTACAAACTATATATATGTTCTTCTATAAATCCCGTACCAGAAGCATGGCTGGTCAGAGTTGAGAGAAAATGAGAACACTGTTTTAAAAAAAAAATACATATATATAGCCTTTTGGATTGTTCCAAACAACAGCAAGAACACTGGTCTAAGCTGTCTTTTATTGTCGTCAGTTAGTCAAGATAATTTCAATACTTCCCTCCAGAAAAAGGCTCTGTGATAGCCAGACAGACTGTTCTTTTAATCCCTACTTCAAATACAAACCCACTGTAATTCTAGGTATTCTGCTTCAGAGATGCAAACTAATTTGGCTAGTCCAGCTAGTCATCCAGTAGTCATACAGCAGTCATACAACAGCCTTGCATCCTGCATTCTGACGTAACTGCTGGAAACAATTCTAACTGTTTGCAAATGATTTATATAGCCTTACATGGATAAAGACCCAGCTATAGAATAGTCCTTTCTTGAGCTCTGGCATGGCTGTGATGTGTCTCCAGGACTGCACATGAAGTTCATAAGATACGGCATCTCTGAAAGGGATTCCCAGTCGTCACTTATTCTTGACTAAGTGTTTTCTTGTGCTTCTTAAAAAACAGAAATTCTACTTAAAGTACAAAATACAGTGTTTCACCTGATCTTTTTCACAGAAAAGCACTCTCCAGCTCCTTGGAACAAAACATAAAATAATCAAAATCCTGTATTAAAGATGAAATTGTGACTATGTTTTTTTCCACCTTCACTGCTCACCCAGCAGGCTCTGGGGGAAAAAAAGGGTAATTCATGTTATCTCACAGTACAAAATAGCATTAATACTCTAAGGATTCCAGAAAAGGAAGAAAAAAACCCACACCAAAAACAAACATTAAAAAAACCCCAAAAGCAACATTCTTTGAAGACCTGCTTGCAAATACCTACTGAAAAATCTTACAAGCTCCTCCTTTCTGGTACTTAGCTAGCAATTTAAGCTTTGCCAATACATGCATCACTAAAATGCCTTAGCAGATTTCATTTCACTTTTATACAAACATGTGTCAGAATTTGGAGTGGTAATGACCACTGTGCCTTAAATAGTGTAACTCTTTCCATTCTAACCCTGCTCACTTCTACACAGTGTGTTCACTCATTTATAACTTCCCCAAACTACCATGTCTTAGGCTGAAATTTTCTTTTAATAGACTCTATTTCGAAAGCTAATGACACACAGCAAGTATGAGAAGCAACAAATATTGCACACCATTTAATGCTAAAAGATGGTTTGCTTTATCTAGGCATACTCTAGAACTGAATTTTATATATATATATATCAAAATGTAAATATATTGCCCTGTGCATACATGTGTGTGTTGCATGTATCAGGAATACACATTAATGAATATTTCACTTTAAAAATAGGTTAAAGTTCCCAGGATAAGGTGAGAGAAACAAATTTGCCAGATATTACAACAGTTGTGGAAATAAAAAAAAAGGTGCTGAGATATTTTACTAAGAATGAATGTACAGTATACAGTCAATGAATTAATTCAATTGCAGAATGAAAGTTATGGAAAACATGAATACTGAAGACAGATATCCTGCAGCACCCTTCAGTCTGCTCTGTGAATACTACCAGGTGCCAAGAACTTGAGGACGATTGCTGTGCACTTCCTCGCTAGTGACACTATTCACATTACTGCAATTGCAGAATACATTACAAATTAAAATGCATTTTGAAGCTGTGCAGATTCACACAATCCTAAGGCATATAAAGGACCTCCACTGGTGTGAACTTTGCTACCATGGCGTTTTCGAGAGAACTTCTGGTGCTTAGAAAAAGTCACGTTTCCTTAACCAGATAGGAATGAACCACTACTTAGCTGAGTAACTTGGGAACTATCAAAATGAGGAAAAGCAGATTACATTGCAAAGAATGATGCTCATGCAGTTGAGCAGTGGCATCACTCACAGCACTTTACATTTAGGTGAATTAACAAGCTATGGTAAACTGGCAGAAATGTATACCAGAAACAAACAGGAAGTGACTGCTGGGACTTGGCACTGTCAAATGTCACCATATGGAAAAGGTTAGAAACTTTTTGAAGGCTCCATTCCTAAATGGCTGGTGTTATCCACAAAGGCAAATAAAACCACAGTGGGGAATTTAATTAATTTACTTTTATTACTCCATAATGATTTAAGATCTCTAAAAAATATATTAATAACTCAGATAAGAAAATTCAAGTAACAACTCTTGACATTTAACTAAGCAACACCATATTATCTGCACTAATTATAAGACACTCATGCTTCTGAACATCTCTCATGTTACAGCAATTTCATTACTAACAAAAACCACTGGGAGTGAAGGAGAGGAAGAAGGCTTTGTCCCACATACCTTACAAGTGTATTTATCTTACTCAATACATTGCATTTTCTTGCATTTCCTAATTTATAGCTTCTGCTCCAGAATGACTGCTTCATCCAAAAATAAACAAAGGCCAGATACTCGATGCAGATTTGACAGCAAACACATATCCAACAGAGCTTTTGCATTAACTGGACATGGACCCATTAAAATAGGAAGCCAGGTCAGTGATAAAAGTGCTATTCTTCATATCCAGTTTTCTGCAGAGTACTCAAGACTAGAGTGGGAACTGTAACTGTGCTCATCTGACAACTATACTTCCACGTATCCAGGGATTGTTTCATTTCTTAATCTTGTGCTGATCCTCAAGGTGAGAAGAATTTAAAGAGAAAAAGTGTGAGCTCTAATCTGAACCTTCTCTTCTCGACATGCTTCTGCTACAAGGAACTGAAGCAAGGCCATCTTTATAAGGAATGTACTTTGCACTGCAGTGATTAACTTTAAAGCAACTAGAAGCCAGCTGATGACAGGCAGTTTTCAGGCTGTAGCCCCAAGAACTGAAGTCATCTGTTTAAGGAAGGCACTGACTCTGCCTGTCTTAACCAGCATCTTTAAAAATGAAGAGGCCAAATTTAACACACACATGGAGAACTTTCCATTACTTCAATCTCCAATGTAACCCTGTTTGTAACCCAGTATCATCATATATACTACTTCAAAACCGTATGACTACAGTTTTCCAAAGTCCTCATAAAACCAAAATGTATATTCTTTANTCTTTTATGTACTAAATATTCAGGTCTCCCAAAATGAGGGGGAAAGATGAGTAGACATTACAAAACCAAGAATTGTTTCCATTAGAGATTTTGGCTCAAAAGTGCTCAAACTTCACAGGGTACCTGTCACCTATTTATACACTAGCATTTCCTCCATGGAACATATACAAACTCCACAAATGCAAAAGCTTCAAGGATGAGGTTTTAAGATGCTGGCTTTAATCTCCCAGAAGTCTTAATCAGTTTTCCTCCTGAATTCCCTAAAGGTACCTACGAACAACATGCTGGCCCGAAGAATAGTTTAGTCCTTTACACCTCAGCTTGTTCCCTCCTCCTCGAGTTGCCAGACACCAAGACACGTTCACCTTCAAGTTTTCTGTTCGGAGTAATTAACAATGGTCACATTTTGACACAGACAAGCCTTTAAAGTATTCCAAAAATGTGAGAGATAGATATGCATAAACTACAACTACACCCATAACAGAAGTTACAATGATGTTGAGCCATATCACCAATCTATTCCTCTGGGCAACCAATTGTAAAAGTAGTTCCACTGAAATCAAGTAAACAGTTTGCCAAGGAAACTGCCATCAAATGTGGATAAGCTATGGCAAAACCGGACAACAGTCTTCTAAAAAGAACTGTGAACCAATCATTAGCACATCACAAACAAGCAATAAACTTTAGTGTAATTACATCTGCCAATACAGTGTTCTTGCTTTTCATTTTTTCATTCTTTTATCCACCCCCTTCCCTCAGCTAAATAATTAATTTTTTTATTTAGGAAGTAAAGAGCAAAGATTAAAAAATCATTTTGAGCACTACAGATGTTAGAAGTTTTTAGGCTTCTGTTTGTTCTTGTACATATATTTCCTAAATCCTGTTATACACACGTTAAAAAAAATCCACTCCTAAGTGATTCTATCTGCAAAGTATCACCATATGGTAGCTTTCACAAATGATCAACTGTACCAAAACATCTAAAAATAACGTCTTTCTTAAGTACAATAAAAACAATTACCAGCAGAGACTTTTGGGTATAGTTCTGAGCTAAGGAATCAATACCATGTCGCTGAAATGCTTCAAGTAAGTAAATAAGCAACCTCTGGAGAAAAACAGCACAGTCCTAAATGGCCCACAAGCATCAATGATAAATGTAATATACATGCTTTGGGTTCTTTCAAAAGTCTATTCTTAGATGTAAGACAAACCCAATCCATTTAATTAAAACCTTAGCTTACAAACACATCCACCAAGTAAGTGAAGCTTAACAAATCTAATTTGAATGAAAGAGACTAGCTGGGTAAAAGAGCAGCTCCCTGATGTTCCTTGCTCTAGTGGTTTCATGTAACCACTGATCACCAACTACTACAACAGCAAACATACAACACCCTTAAACTAAATGGGAGTTGTCTGTCTAAATATAGCTACTTTTAAATAATGCATTGTGAGTTATAAAATAAAGTGCTACTGAATTATTTAACATGGGTCTCATCTTTAACAATGATATATCACTTTTAATTAAATTGAAAGAAAGATGTTCATATTCAGAGCTGCATATTATTGTAAATTGCAACCAGTAAAGCAACATTTTGACTCCAGTTATGTCAGCAGTCAGTTTTTCCTATATATATCTGATTCACAGAAATAGAACTGGGACTCAAGCTAAGATAAGCAAAAGCAAGGCTTGCAGAGCTGCCTTAGATCTTCAGTCGATCCCAGCTTAGCATCCATTCGCAGCCTTCAGACACAGAATATCCCACCCATCTGTAACACACGGCAGGAATCAGCTGGGATCTCAATCTCACAAACCTGTGTCGATAAGACTCATAATAGGCATGTTTTCCCTATGCAAGTATCAACCTCTATGAGAGCAAACACTCACATGCACTTAATACCACTACAGCTAATAAAGGCATCATGTTCTGTAACTTTTAAAACATTCTGAAGACTGCCACAGAGAAGGGTGTTAAAGCTGAAAGTTTGTGTAGGACTACGTTTCCAACATGATGTAACAGCTGTATATTATTTACTATAATCACCTTTCAGCCAGGCCTAACATCTGTAAATGCAAAATTAACATTTAGCAACAAAATGGAACGACACATCTTGTTTAGGAGGTTTCAGGGAAAAACTGCTTTCCACCTCACATAACAGCGTAACACTACAGTTTAACAATCACGCTTTCTGTTTAAAGGTGCCTTTTGCACGTAGTGCATGGAGCAAAAGCCCAAGGGAAGAACAGCACCAATCAGACAGGATTTCACAAACTACTAACTTTAATGGGTGCTCTGTAGAGGAAACAACGCCACATGACCTATTGTGTAGAAATCAAACCCTAAGTGTGATCAGTCCAGGCCTGCATGGAGTCACTTTGCCCCTCAAAACAGACCCGTCCAGGAAAAACCCTGATGTTCTTTCATTGCATCAATAAGCTCTCCCTAAGAGTGTTTTGTGCAGACCCCATCACCGACTGTGGACTACACTTTGCAGGAAGTCATGGGATCCTTTACACAGTAAGTCTGTTTCATTATTTTTATGCTTTCAAATGACTGCTTGTCGATTTTGGGGGGGGGGGGGGTGTTTAAATAAATACACCATCCATAAAAAAGTTAATTCCACTGGGACAACGAGATAGCCAAAAAACTGCATTAACCTAAAATTTTGACAGTTGCTTTTCACATCCAGTGCCAGGAGCGAGGATGCATAGAAGTTTACTTCTTTCCGCGAGGTGCCTTTCAATGTGGAAGCCGCCTTTCCCTTCTTGGCGGCACTCCCGCTCCCCAAGGGGAGCCCGACGTGCCACCGCGGGCTCGGTGCCTGCCGCTCCGGCGGGGCGCACGGCGGCGGCCCCCGGGACGGCGGGTGAACCAGAAAGGGTGGGTGGCGGGTATGGAGGGTGGTGAGGAAGGGCTCGCTGAGCCAGCCCACCCGCGCCGCGGGGTGGCAGGGCGGGATCCCCGCGGCAGCGGTGCCCGCCGCCGAGGAAGAGGAGCCGGAGGGAAGGAGGGAGGGAGGAAGGCAGCCTGCCGCTTCCCCCACACCCAGGACGCCCGGCAGGGCAGGGCGGCTGCCGGGGCAGGCAGCTTCCCCTCCGGCCAAGCCGAGCCCCGTCGCCCCGGGGGGCTCTTCCTGCCAGCCAGGGACAGATGTGGACGCCAACAGCTGGACGGGGAGGGGGGGAGAGGAAAGGAAGGAAGAGGCACGGCTGTCTCACCCCCCCCTCGCCACCGCTCCCGGGGATGCGGGCGGGATGCAGCGGCCGTCCCCGGCTCCGAGCTAGCTCCGCTTTGGGATGGGGATGGAGAAACCGGCCGTGAAGGCGACGGGGCTGGCCGGCTCCTGCCCCCCTTACCTTGCTGCGGATCTGGCCCGAGGTGGACACTTTCCGGATGAGTTTCTGGGGGCCCTCGTGCTCCCCTTCGCTGTCCGACGACTCGTCCGCCGGCCCCGCCGCCGCCGCCGGGGCTTGGGGCTGGGGCTGCTGCGGGATCCCGGCGCCGCTCATCCCCGATTCGGCCCCGGCCATCTTCCCGGACTCCTACCGAGAGAAAGCACACGAGCCCGGCTCAGCCAGGGCAGCCGCTGCCGCTCCCCTCCCCGGGGAGGAGGAGGAGGAGGAGGCGGCCCGG
>VZTR01025569.1:67036-79389 GCA_013400775.1 Chaetops frenatus
CCGGGCTCAGCCCCGGCTCCCGGGGGAGCCGGCCTGCAGCTGCCGCGCCGCTCACATCATCGCCGCCTCCCGCCCCCCGCACGCCCGCCCGCCGCGCTGTCCCGGGCGCCCCGCACGCCCGGCCCCCTCCCGCCCGGGAAGCCCGGCGGATCACGGGCAAATCGCCTTGGGCGTAAGCCGGTTTACGGCCGCTCCTGCTGTCGGCGTCGCGGCGGGGCCGACGGGGGAGAATGCGGGGGGAAAGCCCCTCGGGGCGCCGGGAGCCGCTCCTGCCCCGCCGGGACACGCCGCCTCCCCCGGCCCCCAGGCTGGCCCCGCTGGCCTCACTGCGGGGCCGGAGTGCGGGGTCTGCCGCCCCGACGGGCCCGGCTGGGTGACGGGGGGCGCCCCGAAGGGAGCATCGCGGGGGGGCCAGGGTCAAGGGCCTGGTCCTGGGACAGCCCTCGGCCCCACTCCTCCGCGAAGGCTCCGAGAGCGCAGTGCTGGGCTTTTAACACCCTTTGGGTGTTCAATTGAGTGTGAAACTGCGCCTCGTTCCCCCGCAGCGGGGGCGGGTGGTCCCACGGGCACCCTAAGACAAACTCCCGGGAGCTGAGACACGGCATAGCCACTGTGGGACAGACAGCACGGATGTGTAGACCATGTCTGACACAGGGGTGGGTTCTAATTTCCAGGGCCACCACACCGATCTTACGAAGCAGCAGGATTTTTCCTGCCCTCCATTACACCTTTTACTTCAGCCATTCACCATACTTCAGGCTTCTCGGTTTACTAGATACCAGAATCCCCTTGAACACCAGCCAAAGCATTTCAACTTTTCAAGTGGATTTTGTGTCTCCTTTGAACTCAACACTTTCACTCATTTGTTTCTCCCTGTTGTTGTGGAATAGAGGGATATGTGAAAAAGCAGGACTGGAGGAGAGAGAAAAAAAATCCAAAAGGTAGTCACCATCCAAAATAGTGGTGTCCTTCACTCCACCTTCAGCCTGCCCTTTTGAATTTGCAGCTACTGTGTTTGAGTACAACAAATTATCTTCAGATCATCTACTTGGTAAGTGCAAACATGGATAAGAAATCGTATTCCACAAGGAAAAAAAAAAGGAATTAGTATTTGAAATAGTTTTATTTTTATATATTTTCATTTTCTTTGTGTTTTAAAGCTTTTTCCTACCAAAAAAGGGCACACTGACATCTGAGCTTTAGCTTTTGGAAAATACATCTATTTACAAAGATGTAGTAGCACTACTGGTGCAAAAAGATGAATCTTATCTACTCATTTAACTAAGACTGTAGAAAACTCCCATAAAGTTAAGATGGTGTGCCACCAAGCCAGACCCAAAGAATTGCCACAGTAGCTCAGCTCATTTGAGGAACCGAAATTGCTGCATTTCTTCTAGATGTAGAAAAAGGAACTATTTTTGTTGATAGTAAGTTTATCAGCAGTGAGTTGATGAACTGCCTTGATGGTAAGAGTGTAACCTCAAAAGGTAGAAAAATAAGATGACTTAGAGCATTTTGGTTTTTGGAAGGCAGCTTTCTAAAGCTAATGGTGAGCAACAGTTGCCCAAGGACACCTGGTCTTCTTCTCTTTGTTCCCTGGGTGTGAGAGACTGCTGAGGAATGTCATACTATAAAGGGCTTTACACTAAGAAGGAGTGTCAGAGTAAGGTTAGTCAGCTCCCCTCCTTTCCTGATGATGCACCAGAGGATCTTACATGATGGTTGTTTATACCTATCGACATCTGGCCCCTTTGGCCTTAGTCATACTGGAGCTTGGTGGCAAAAGTCACCTGCCAAGAAATGTATGTCATGTATAGTCTCGTCTCTTGCATTTCCTTGCTTGCTGAACCACGAAAATTAAGTCTCCTAAAACTGTAAGGGTCTTGAAGTTACTTCTTCAGTTCACACACTATATGTCCCCTTTTGCCCTGAAATTCTCACTATGCCTCCAGCCCCATTTTCTGTTTTGTGTGCCCTGAATCTTATACCTGTGACTAGATAGGCAATTTTGTTCACCTCATTTAATCCCCTGGAGTTGAAAGCTTGGTTTCCATAAGTGGAAAGCTAGTATAGGCCCCAGAAGATTATAACAACCTACTTAGGTTGAAGGTGCGCTTCAAGGTCTTGTTGAATAAGGGCAGGCATCAGTCGCTGCACAGATCCTGCTGGGTGTAAATGAAACCTATGCAATGCAATTCAGCTCAGCCCTGTCCTTTTGGGCTCCTGAATGCCAAATCCGATCTTTTTCACTTCTTTCTGTCAAGGAGACAGATTTCTGTCTTTGCTAAGGAGCCCTGCCCTGTGTGATTTCCCTCTGCTCACTGAGTCAAAGAGCACAGTTGCTGATGGGACTGAGGTCTCTCTGCTGCTTGGCTGAACTGGTTGAAAATCACAGGCCAAGGATTTTACTGGTAGACATAATTCTGCCAAAGCCAACAAAGAATTTGAAGACAGATGTCAGAATCACGGGATCACTGGGGTTTTGTGTTCATGGGAACACCACCACATTTACATAGGGCAAAGGGAACTGAAGTCGGGCCTAAGGTGAGGATGTGACAACCCATCCTTAAGGAGAAAAAGCACCTAAGATTTGTTACTGAGGGGTACAGGAGCTGCCTGCTAAAACAGAGAGTGACCAACAGTTGCCTTGAGAAGATCAGAAGTTGGGGTAGAAGAACCCACTGGAGGCAGTTGGAGCAGGAGCATAATGTAGTTCTCCTATCAGGTCTACAAAACTGCATCAAAATATCTCCAACACAGTCTAGGGGTTGATTTTTTACTTTGTTCCAAGTCATGTTGTTTTTTGGATTATTTTGAGGTTTTAAAAAATATTTTCTAATTTTTTCAACTCAGTCTAGACATCAGGGGTTGAATTTTTTGGTAGTAGTCTACTCTGTCTACTGTGTTCAAAGATGCCTCATATCCCTCTGTCTCTTTTGTTCCCTGCCCTCAATGACTCAGTGAAAACTTGAACAACAAATCAAATGTTTCATTATTGACATTTTTTTACGTGAAAGGCACTGAAAATAGCCTGCATTTTCTAAGCAAAATATTTTGGATATATTGGACGCACTTAAACATATGGACTTTGACTCCAACTCTGTGTTTGGACATTCACAAGAAAGTCCTCACCACTTTAAGCATTTCCATTCTCTGGGGGTGGAAAAGGAACTTTCATTTTTTTCCCTAAGTTGAGGTAGAAAGGCACTAAAAGAATGAGCTTTTTTGTATTTTTCTGTATTTTTCCAACCAGCATTGCATTCAGCATATATGACATAGCAGGTATACACTAATTCTCATCAATTTATGCTAACATGAAACTTCCGTCTTTACTTGGCACATAGTATGAAACCTAATTTGAGTAAATTCTTCAAGGAAATGTTCCTCATTCTCTTCACTGTAAACATGCCAATTGGCTCTTTTTTAAAAAATAATTTTGCATAACATTTGAAAGTATGATTTCATCAGCATGGTACTTGGGTAGTTCTTGCCAGCCAGCCAGGTAGTAACAACCTGCAGTAGGTCATTAAAATTATGAATGTATTAACAGCACTGCAAAATGCCCCTACTTCTCTGGTAATCCTTCAGATACAACTGAAGTAACAAAATGGGTCATTTAAAAAATAAAGGTATGTTTTTTCAGTAGCATTCTGATAGTTGCCTTGATATCCACTACTTTCTGTTTGTAAGAGCATCTAAACCATTGAACAAATTCTGTATTTCTCCCAGTTTACAGGGCCTACTGCCTGGAACTCATATTGGCACCTGAGAAGTGTTTTTAGCCTACAGTTTTCTTTGATAGATTTCCTCCAACATGTGCATTCTTCTTCATTATTATTATTCTGATTAATGTAACAACTGCTTCAGCACATATCTGTAAGCAACAGGATGGTTTTAGAAATTCCCTTGATTTTTGGGTTTTACAACTGGGAAATTATTTATGCAGCTGGAAGAATTATTTTCTAAATTAAGTGCTTTAGAAAGAATTCACTGAGTAAAAAGCCTTCAGAAAAAGTGTTTTACTGGAGCAGCAGCAGACCCATGGAAGGACAACCCACCGTCCACTTCATTTCCCTCCCAGCATTTTTATTTTCCTTTCTAAACTCCCCACCTCCCACCAGTGTCAGAACCTCCTGCTTGTTCTGCTGACATGGAGAACCACCTCCTCACCTCCTTCTGAGGGGCAACATCAGGAGCTAATGTTGTCGAACGGTATTTTCCCTAACGGACTTTATTCTGAGACATCTGTGGGTGGTTGTTTTTGTCATCCCACCCCTCTGGCTGCTCTGACTTTCTGCTGAATTTGCAACAGATACCCTGAAAATCAGAAGAAAAACGACATGAAAGCACTGTAGGTGTCTGTAGATGGTGCTTGCTCAGACCGCTGCCAACCTTCACTAACCACCTCCGCCAGTGTTCCTGGCTGAGACCACGTACTAATACATTTACTTAAGGATATTGGTGAACCAGGCTTAACCCATTCTAGCTTCATTTCATAAAAACACCTTTGGAAAGAGTAATTCAGTCCAATCTCCTAGACCCCTGATGACCAGGACTTTAGATCCTTCCTAGAGGATGTAGTTAGTGAATGACCTAAACCTGCTGCCTGCAATTTGCATCTCATTCCCCATAAATATATGGAAACCATTCCATGCCTCTTCACTAATAACATTTGATGGGTTTAGAGGTTGTCACACAATTCTACTCTCAACAAACCAAATTTCATTCTCACATTGACCTCTAGGCTCACACTTCCAGAGATGTTGCTTGTGGTTTGCTTGAAATGCAGTGCCCATTTGACACCACACTCTAGCTGAGGCCTCACCTTAAATAACATCAGCCTAGGTTCGCCCAGGTGGGATGAACTTACTCCTTGATTGATCATCCTGACTGTTGATGAGGATATTCAGACATCCTTCCTGTTTTTATGTAAAGCAGGACATCCTCCTGGTGGCATCTCCTTCGATCTGTGAGCACCAGAGAATATTTCAGGTGAAACAGGGTTTCCTAGGAAAATATCACATCTGTGTCAAAAGCTTCAGTGAGTCTACTCCATCCACAGGGCTGATTTGTTTGACATTATTTGTCCTTGAAAAGCCTGTATTAGTTACACCCCTCCCTGTTATCTTCTAAGTAATTAGAAATATTTTTTTTTATTTTGTGAGGAATTTAACTTTATGTGATGGATCAGTAATTCCCAAGTTCCTTCTTTTTATTCTTTTTTTAAAGTTTCACTTCATACTACAACACCTGAAATGATTAAACACAGGAAGTGTTCTAACCTCATTTTTACATATGAGCCAAACACCTCTGATGGAGCTTTGCACTTACGGTTGCCCACTTTAGGATGCCTGGCACAAACTTTTTTATCCATTACTTTGCACTCATTCAGACTTCACAGATGCAACTTTTTGAAAAGCATTTATTCTAAAAGAGAAAGGGAAATGACTAGTAAAGTGTAAAGATTACCAATGTGATACTTTAAAATCGCCAGCAAAATTAATAAATACACTACTTCTAAAATGCTCAAAACTAAAGTAGAGGTTATAGTTAAGTCATCTCTAGAAAACTAAGGAAAAATGGGAATGGGAGAAAAGAGCTTTGCTCCTATCACTGAAAAATGCAAAAACAGGTGGCAAAATTGTTTGTTTGGAAAATGGGAAGAATTTAGCCTGCCCAACAACTTGGCACTTGGATAGAGCCATTTCTTTTATCATGTTCCTAATAAGCACAGTATTGCTTTCCAATTACCAAAAATCAGTATGTAAAGTTCCTACTTTGGTGATTTTTCTTTTCTAAGCCTATGAAGGTACTCAAATAAAAATTTTAACGCATTTTTTTTCTCTGACTCCCCTTCTTAATAGAGGAAAGAGACAGAATTTTCCCAGTGGAATTTTATTGCTTGCACAAGTGAAAGGAAGAGGCACACAGTGTGGAAGTGGTGGGTGTGTATGAATGCATTCCTGCAGCCAATCTAAATAGGTAATATGATGGACTTGCATCCATGGTCCTGATCTTCTTTGGAGATGAGCTAGGGGGTACTGAGACAAATATTGTTGTCCTAGCAGAAAAGGAAAAGTTAGCTTCCCCAAGAATTGTTGCACGTAGTGCTGAAAACCAGAATATTTTTGTGGCCAAACCAGTGAGGTATATGTTTACTTTTAAGAACACAGTTTGTCCCATTTATTTTACTTCCAGCACATGCTGAAAGAACATAGTCTCAGTGGAGAACCTTGCAAATTGACAGATTTCAGAAGAGAAATATTTGTTATACAAAGAAGGTATGAGAGGAAGGAAGAAAGATGTCTATGAGAAACAGCACAGAATGAAGCATATGCCTGTCTACTTTTCTAAGATGATACATTTTTCTGACAGTAACAAATAAAATAAGTTAGTTACTCCACAAAGACCAATATTAAGTAAAACGGATGCTTTTAGCAATTGAGTCAAGTATAAAAAGATTAAAGTAATTTTTACTATAAATCCTGTTATTTAAATTCAATTATCTCAGGGACGAATTTCTCCACAAAGTTTTTCATAGATTCTATGAACTTAATGTGGAGTTGAAATTCTGGCATTGCTCTAATAGTCTTCCCACATTACTTTCAAGGGATCCCATCAGATGGTTTGCGTAGCTATTTTTACTTTTTAGTAAAAGAGGGTGTCACATGACTTACCAGACAAGAAAATAATTTTTTGTTACTTTAGCCTTATTTAAGTTCTATTTCTAATTTAAAGAAACACTCTTAATCCAGGAAAAAGATGTAGGGAATGGGAGAACTCCAAATTAACATTGGTTATATGTAACCAAGCCTAGTTTAGATAAATGAAAAACTAAATAAAAGGGACATTTCTGCATGTTTTAGATTAGTAAAGCTGAAATGTACAGGGGTGAAGACTGGTGTTAATGGACACTGAACACAGCCATCATTGTGTCATTTACCACAGAATTTGAATGTGAATAATGTTTGGTTTTAGGGAAAAATATTTTATTGTTTTACTGAAGATTTGCAGTTAAATTTTTTATATTATTAATACTACAATGAGGTGTAATGAGCAAGTACGTATTGCTACTAGGGACTTGCAGCTTTAGGGAGTTTATTAATAGAATTTACCAATCTGCATTACTGCTGCCAAATAAAAGTATATCCAGGCATGTGTACTTCTACCCCTTGATATTTTAGGACCAACCACATTCCCTGGAACCTAGTTGGTCCTAAAATCCTACTTCACAGGGTGGTGAAGTAAGGCTTGTGAGATTTTTCCTACAGTAATGGTAATCTCTCACCACTGGACGGAAGAATTGTGACTGCTGGTGGGTTCTGCCAGCCCTGTCCACAGAGGGTGTGGAGCAGCAGGAAAGGCAGGTTTGTCCTCCTTGATTGCTGGGATGCTGTGCAGCGTGGGAGACAGGTCTGATTGCTCCTGTCACTGTGAACAGATCTGCCAGGCCGTGAAATACCTGAGGAGATAAAGCTTTCCCTCATGGGGAATGGCGGAGCACAGCAATGGGGACCAGCAAATGCACTTTTGACCGGGTGAAAAGGTAAATTAAGGATAAAGTTTGGAGATGCTTTATGCTTTATGTTTTTCTGTACTACTACAGTGTAGGAACAGTTATACGATTTTAAAGCAATTTTTTTTTCCCGTGTGAGGTTTGTGAAACTTAGAGGGGGTTCCATGTTTGTGACCTGGTGGGTGAAACTACGCCAGGCAGAAATGTTTGTGGTTTAGATGGAAAATTGCCAACCTGATGAAACTAAAAGAAGCTAAGTAGCTCCTGGTCAGCCAGGTTTATTAGGCAACAGTTTCTAAGATGAAAGCATCTGAATCCCATGGAAACAAGCAGAGAAGGGGTTAGAGACAGGCAGGCTTTAAGTGATAATATTTGCGGATGTCATGAAGACCAAGGGTATGATAAACCATGAAAACGGCAAATCACTGAAACAAATTATTTGGATTGGCTGGTAAGATGAACATAAGCAGATATATTTCTAAACAGAAAAATGTAAAACTTTGCACTGAAATAAAAATTCTGTAGAAAATATTTATCTTTATAAGGAATTCCTTAGGACATGCCTCCATTTTGATAAAGTCATGGGGCTCATGGTCATTAATCAGCTATGTAAGTTCTACAGCTGAAATCAAATGGTAAATTTGATTTATGAGTGGAATTTCTGGTACTTGTGAGGAATATTGCCACTGTACTTGGCACTGAGGTACACAGAGCTGCAGCATGGCCTCTGGTTCTGTTTTCCATGGTCCAAGACACATGATTACTGTCTAGGAAAGGTGCAGGAAAGAGCCTGCAAAGCACCTGAAAGGCCACAAAACAGTCTTTATAGTTAAGGACTCAGGAAATTTGTCCTGATTAACATGAGAAGTTGAGACATGACTTAAGTCAAAGGTTGGAGGTTGCAACAGAGGGAAGAGGGCAGGGGGTTTCTTCACTCTATGTATGAGCTATCAGAAGCTGTCTACTCTAAGTTTAAAAGTAGGACCAGAAACAAGGACAGATTTTAAACCAATAATAAAGTAATCATTGGAATAACACACCAAGGTATGCGTTCAAAATTTTTAATCAGAGGACTGTGTGTTGTTTTAAAAGAGGTTCTCAGTCAAACTCAGGTGTATGTTGTGAATTTCCCTGTAGAGAACTAATCAACCACCACTTCTCTGTGTATGTGTGTTGGGTTTGCATGGCCAGAATTTGGTAGTGAGGGGGCTACGGGGGTGGCTTCCTTGAGAAGATGCCAGAAGCTTCCTCCATGTCCTGCAGAGCCAAAGCCAGACAGCTCCAGGATGGATGTCCTGCTGGCCAAGTCTGGGACAATCAGAAATGGTGGCAACGCTGCTTTGATAACAGATTTAAGAAGGGAAAAAACAGTTATTGTGCAGATGTAATTGAGGCCAGAGAAGAAGGGGGGGGAGGATGTGAGAGAGGAACAGCCCTGCAGACACCAAGGTCAGTGGAGAAGGAGGGACAGGAGGTGCTGCAGGTGCCAGAGCTGAGATTCCCCTGCAGCTCGCAGACCATGGTGAAGCAGCCCACAGAGGTCCACAGGGATGCAGAGATCCACCCACAGCCCATGGAGGAGCCCATGCTGGTGGAGCAGGTGCATGCTTAAAAGGAGGCTGTGAACCCATGGGAAACCCGTGCTGGAACGGGCTCCTGGCAGGGGCCTGCAGACCTGTGGAGAGAGGGGCCCACACTGGAGCAGGTTTGCTGGTAGGACTTGTGACCCTGGGGGGGACCCACACTGGAGCAGGCTGTGCCTGAAGGGCTGCACCCTGTGGGAGAGTGACCCATGCTGCAGCAGTTTATGGAGAACTGTTGCCCATGGGATAGGCTAACACTGGAGAAGTTTGTGGAGAGCTGTCTCCTGTGTGGGGGACCCCACACTGGAACACAGGAAGGACTCCTCACCCTGAGCAGTGGCAGGAACAGCACGTGATGAACTGACCATAATCCCCACTCCCTGTCTCCTTGAGCCATTGGAAGAGGAGGTAAAGCTGGAAAGGAGGCAGGGGTGGGGGAAAGGTGTTTTCAAGCTTTGTTTTACTTCCCTTTATCTTGCTCTGATCTTGTTACTAATGAATTCAATTAATATTCCCAATTCAAATCTGTTTTGCCCATGATGGTATTTGGTGAACGATCTCTCCCTGTGCTTATATCAAATCATGAACCCTTCATTATACTTTCCCTTGCCAAGCTGCAGAAGAAAGTGAAAGAGTGGCTTGGTGTCTGGCATCCAGCCAGGGTCAACCCACCACAGCAAGTAAAATCCTCTGTAGCGTATATGGTGTATATTCTTTTCTGACCAGATAATCATCAGGGAATCTTTTGAGTTTATAACCACAGAAATATGATATATCTTCTCTAGGTTAGGAAAAAAATTATCTTTTATTAGAGCAAATAAGGGCATACAAATATCCTTGTCCTGTCACAAAAGCAATATATTTTGCCATTAAAGGAGGTCTGGGTCACTATAAAAACCAGAGTATTAAGAATTCTACACCTGATCCACATTTTCTGTATCTTCCATCTTATTCTCCCGATGATCTCCTAGATAGCAATGATTGAGGGTGTCTTTCTGTTAGATATGACAGCTTCCACGGAAGGGTCACACTGATGAGAGTGTTTGTAATTCTCAGTGAAGATCAGATGTGAAGATGAAATGTCTTCAGTTCTCTAACCACAGAGCTGTTTTTTTTGGTAGACTACTCAGAAAGTGGTTCTGTGATCATTAAATACCAGCTCTACACAGTTGTACATCATCTAGAAGTGCAAATTTGATAAAAATCAGGCAAGAGCATATGATTACATTTCAGCTGGTTTAGCCAGAGCACACAGCACAGTGTTTACATTCACTTTACCATTTTATGTTGATTTTTTGCTGGCTTCAGGAAGACAGCATGAAGTTAAAGTTGCCTAGACAGAGAATACTTGGTCCACATTAAATCTACATTATTCTGCTAGGACAAAATTCTATCTTCAATTTATTGTTAACAAATCAGTGGAATGACTCTGCACCCATATAATGCATTCTTATGATTACAGCAACTTTGAGATTTGACACTAAGTGCCCAAAAAATGGATTCACTCTGTTGTTAAACCACAGCTTGAGAGCCAAGTTGGACTGAGAGTATAAAAAAAGAGTAATCTTTTTGTGCATTCTCTCCAACAACAAATGCCAAGCCCTGGGATACCTTTGAATTTGCTAGTGATTTCTGGGGAAAAAAAAAAAAAAAGGAAAGGAAATTCTTCAGCCATAACAGGAACACTCTCAGGAAAAGAGCAAGAGGTAAGGGTGGTTTACTTTGAACTTGTTCTTTCAAAGTCGACTTGTGTGTCTTTAGATGTAGAGCATTATTTGGAAGAGGTAAAATTCCCTCCAGTTTGACCTATATTGAGTTCTGCAGTTTGGAAAGGTGCTGTGTGAGCACACCAATTAATTTTTAGCATGGTAGTAGTCTTAGTAAATTAATGATGAAAAGAATTAATAACTTCTTTGTCAACTGGCTGAACAATTTTAGAAACCATAAAGGTGAGTTGGTTGGAGGTGGGGTCACAATTATTATACTATTACTCAAAGCTGAAAGAAGCCATGGTGACGAAGACCTGCTTTGAAATTAGCTTGTTCCACAACACCCAGGCAACACAAGCATCAGTGTGGTCAGTGTAGGAATGGATTTAGGTGGACTGATTTTTAAGGAAGAATGCCTTGGCCTGTCTGGGCTTACAAGCATGATGTAGCAAGCATGAAAAACAAGGACTTAAAAAGACTGGATTGATAGTGAGTGCAGTCATTGTGGTGTAATTCTGGAATGAGACCACTTATCTTCATGGAGGCAGATGAACATATCTCTGTGATGGTCAGATCAGATCCTGTATCATTGCTCTACGTTTTGAAAATTAATTTGAAAAACCTCTTTCAGGTCATGGAATAGTCCAGAAAGGGGAGTGTCACCCCTGATCTGCCAAATTTCACACAACCAATCTACAAATGTTGATGTCTTTATGAAGTCATTAACCTCCAGGTAGACAGAACAGTAGCATGCCAGCTCCTCAAAGCACAAAATTCAGGGCTACAAGGTAATCTTCGAAGACCATGTAACGATGCAGGAAGTCTGATGGTCTTTTTGTTCTTTTACTGGGAGATCAAAGAGTTCCCATTCTCTTGTAGTTTCAGAATGCAGAGTCTCTCATACACTCATACAGTACATAGGATAAATCTTGCCTGGTTTTCTTGGCTTATTTTCATCCCACATTGAGAAAATACATAGCTAAAAATACTTCAGGAAGCTTTCCAGGGAATACCACCCATGTGTCCCTCAAGAGACTTTTCTTTAATGTTCCTTAACCCACATGGTATTCAGCATTTCCTGTGACAGACTGTGCCTCCACAAATAAGCTGCATAAGTTCCTAGTATGAGCTGTGCACGGCATACGGTGGAATAATTGCCTTAAAAGAATGTTGAGGCTACAAAAGGAAGCAGTCATAGAGGTGGGCAATGCCAAGATTAAGGCAGTCTGTGCAAACTCGATATGGCCCTGTTGTGCAAAAGCTTAATCTGAGACAGTGTCTCCTCACATGTTTTCATCTCCTGATTCGTTCTAGCTACAGGTACATCCAGCTATTCAGTGGATGGTAAGCCACTTGATATTTCTTGATATTCGTCACTTGTGGTAACCCTTCTTAGTGACTTATTGCCTTATACTGGCCATCCAAAAATAAAGAAGTCAGTCAGCATGAGCATGGCTCACTTGACAAACAAAATTGACTCTGATCCTCTCTGCATACCTTCCCTCTCTGCTGTGGCAAAGCTGTGTTCAGATTATCTACAATTTA
>VZTR01025569.1:79503-114211 GCA_013400775.1 Chaetops frenatus
CAATTTAAGGAATTCCCCTGCTGTGTTTTTAAACACCTCCCTTCAAACAACAAGGCCCTGGTATCCCTAACAGTGGAAAGCATTATGCAACCCAAGCCTACGGATGCTACCAGCTGTTTTTTTGCCTCACATAGTATTCCTTTCACAACTGCCATAGGAAGGAAAGCTTGATCCTTACATCAGCGATATCTGTTCTACAGCCATACACCTTAAACTACCAGATGGAGTTACTTTCTTGGGTGAAGCATAAAATCCTGCTTCTCAATGCACCAAAGCTCTTCAGTGAACATCATCTTCTTGTCTTCAGATAGCTGAATCCTATAGCACGGGTCCCAGGGAGAAGCAGACTTTCATCTAAATACCAGGTCTGTGTTTTTTTCTATGAGCCAGCAACTATCAGTACCAGGCTGCAGAAAAACATCCCAACACCCAAACCCTTTGAACAGGGCATAAAAGACATTCTGTTTGAGAAATCAATGGAAAAACAGATGCCTAAATGGGAGCAAAGCGGTGCTGCTGCTATTAACGATGCAATGATTAATGATTCCAAGAATTTGGGATACAGTTAACCCTTTTCATAAACTCATCTAGGCATATAAATAGAACTTCTATGATTTGACTTCTTTCTAAGCCACACATCTAGCCTGTTTTGCATTGGGTTACAACAGATTCAGGGACAAACAAGGCACTGGCAATGCAGAACTTTGCAGAACCTCCCTTAGCATTAAAATAGGCAAAACATCCCCCCCACTCCCCCCTCCCCCAAACCCGCTAGGCTAATGGCAAAAAATAATAGCACCATAGCTTCAAGCAGCCTCAGACACTGCTCTGGTTGTTGCAGTCTTTCTCTTTGGCCTCTGAAGGGGTGAAGTAGCCCTTTCACACATCTTCTGTCGGGGTGTGAAGAAGATGAGCCCTACCAGCCTGTTTTAAATCCAGTATCTTTGAGACAGAGGAGGCCTTTTTGAGTAGGGAAGGAGAGCCACCAGCTTTGCCCTGAACTGGTGTTTTCTACGTAATGCTATTGAATGGGTCTTCAAACAGGGCTGTGCAGAAGCTGTAAGATGGTTTCCCTCCCCGCCACTATTTCCATAAGCTGGTTGTTTACCATGAGATCAAACACGTTGCTTATTTGTGCCGTACTATCTCACATACGACTCCTTTGAAGTGAACCGGTTTACAAAGGTTATCCGCATGTGTCTGTAGCTGCCACTTTCTTCAGGAGCCTGAGTAATCTGCAGTTACAGGGATAAAACTGCCTGATAATTCTCCCTCCAAAAAGACAGGGTAAAAGCATGCAGAGCCTGCCTAGTGCTGATAGCAATTTTACACGTTGAATCGCTGAAGCTGAGGAAGCTGCAGCTGCCAAAAATATGGGAACACTTTTAAACTAAGACACCATACAGACCCAGGAAAATTCTCACTTAGCAAATGAAATGAGGACAAACAGCAAAAGAGAGGTACTTCATTACTGATTTTAGCAGGTAACTTTCCCTCAAGGGTGCATCAGGCTTCTTCTTTATTTTCTAATCAACTCTCCTGCTGGGTGTAGAAGGGGGGAGAAGTGCGAGACCTCAGTCATCCATTCAAAGCTGCTTCACGCCGTAGGTGTGCGTGGGAAGATCAGTCCCATCACTCCGACCCTTGTTTTGCCATGAAAATGGCAAGACTTCAGCACTCTTCACCTTCTGTACTCAGGCAGAGTGGCATCTCCTTTCACACTTCCTCCTGCTTCCATGTAGCTGCTGCTTTTGAACCCTCCAGAGCACGGTGTATGACTGAGCTGCTGAGAGTTACCAGGGGACTGGGACTACAGTGTAGAAGTAGCCGAGGCATGCAGTTGTTCAGCTATATTTATCCTGGTGGGAAGGGAAGTGGAAGTAATGAGGAGAGGTATGTTGGCGGAACTGAGCAGCAGGAAGGACATGACATTTAAAAGGAGGGAAAATGCAAATGAGAATCTGCTGAAGGCTAGTTAAAGGGAAGGGAAGACAGGACTGAACAGAGGGGGAGTGTATGTATCCAGTAGAGAGAGTGCTGTGGTGTTGTGCTCTGTGCCTCGGCATAGCTTTCCCATCAACAAAGAATTGAGAAGAGTATATAGGGGATTTTTTTCACATATAGCTTTCTAATTCACTCGACCATACCATTCCTTTCCACCTCAAGCAAACGAGTAGGAGAAGACCGAAATAAATGAGAAAGTAAGTAAGACCCATTCTTTCACACTCATAGGATCATCAGAATAAATGTATCATTTCAGCAGCTCTGTGGAAGGCAATGAAGCTGAAATTACTTCTTCATGCATGGATTACAGTATTGTGTAGTGATTTTTAGGCATCCATAAAATGCAGTGTAAATAGTTTATGCTCAGTCCTAAGGGTGAGGTGCTTTGTTTGTTTACTTCTATTAGATCATGGTTATTCTGCTAGCTCAAGGAAATATCTGATTGAAAATTTTAGTACAAATGAGAGAATTGGTTTGAAAAAAGTATGGAAAAGATTGCAGAGTGATAAAATGAAATTTTAAAAACACCTCCATTTGAAGAAAACTGGAAAAATAGTTTAGGATTATACAGTAGAATGGTGCAAGCCCAGGCAGAACAGGAAGAACAAGTAATTATACCCATTTTTATTTGTTCAAGACAGGAGAAAATCAGAGAAATGTGAAAGGCAGAAGAGACATCATGCCAGACAACTTTCTGATAGATAACAGACAATCGAAACTTGCTATTTTGTGTTCTTTCTTAGCTTGTGTCTGACATCCATCTGCTAGGTTGTGCTGTACGTCACACCTATGTGGAGTCAGTTCTTAGATTTTCTTCCTGAAGGAATAAAAAAAAAGTTCACTGGGATGGGGGACAATTGGAAGTCAGTAATCTTTAATATGGAACAGATCTCATATTCAGGTTGTTTCATACAAAGAAATCAAAGCAAAACAAACAAAAAAAAAAAAAGCAAAAAATTGGATTAGCAGGATAGAAACATAAACATTGAACACAATAATAACATATTTAAATTAAACACAAGTACGTAAGGAGGCTAAGCCTTTCAGTCACAATCTGTTGCATTAGCGTAGATACACAGACTGGTGAATTCTGTGGTGTCTGTTTCTTAAGGAATAAATGTCACTTTGTGTCCTCTGACTGCATCTGAAGTCAATAAATCCATCTGCTGCCTTTCACGCATGTAGAATGCATTTTCATCCCCTCCGAGCCATGTTTGTTGGCCAGCTGACTATAAATAAATGACCTGGATGACACATTCATATCCTTGAATTTCAGCCATTAATTTAAGTATGCATATTGCAGTCTCTCCCAGGTACAGGAGGAAAGTGGAGCACAAACAGCAATAGTCCTAAGGTGCTTCCCCTGCCATTATAGGTTGTCAAAGGCGATTTTAAAATGTTTGACAAATGATAAATAAAGATAACTGGTAATTTCAACAGGAGCAGTCTATTTTAATTTCTTTTTGTGATACCTTCTCTCAGAGCTCCTGGTAGCACCTCTGTAGACTGAAGGGAATATGGAGAATAACATACATCTCCTTCCATTAAGTGAATGCAACCCCGTTATTCCCTCGTAATGTGTTAACTTGTCAAAACTCATCATCTTCCTGCTACACAATAAAACACTCCTTGATGCAACACAGTACTATGTTGTCACTCAGTTCACCTAGAAGAAAAATTCCACATAAGCTATTTTGCACCCTTTGTTGCTTTGCCTTGCCAAATTTTCCCTTTAGAAGATAATGCCTCTGAGATGTTAATTGGCATATTGTTTGGAAAAACTCGGAAGAAACCTCTTCCACTGAATCAGTATTAACATACTAATTATTTTTTTATTCTTCCCTGTATGCATTTTTCATTTTATACAAATCATATTTTTCCCCCTTTTTTTTTCAGAGAAACTTGAATTTCATTCCAATTTTGAAGAAATTCAAGCCAACAAGTTGTCAATAAAAAGAGCCCCATCTTATTAAAAACCAATAGTAAACAGAATTAATGGTCTTTAATATTGCTCTCACAAGTAGTACAGTTGCTTTTCATGACTTGATATGGCCATGATTTCTTCTTTAGTATAACTCTATTTCTAAGACACCCACAAAACTCCCCTCTTGACTTGCTGAATTTCTAACTTATGTTTTATATCAGGTTGTTTAGCACAGAAGCAGACTGAAGAGAGAATATTTTTAAGAGAAAAAGTGCTCTTAATCAGAAGTATAAGGACAGTCTGGGTACACTTGTGCTGCATGACTTAAGTTTCATCTCTTTGTTCCCATTTTTGGCAAGAACTGAAATATCCTCCACAAGAAATTGTGGATCTCGAGGGAGAAAAGGAGGGAAGAGACTGCAAGCTATTATTCACCAGGATGTTACAAAAATATCTTTCATGTGTCAAGTGGTACGATGTAGGTGGTGCAATTTGGCATTATCTTGCATCACTACTCGTCTATCACCACACTTTTAAAAACTATCCCTGTCCTTGGCATGGTGTTAACACACAAACTGATTTCACTTTTTACTTTGCTGCAAAACAAACCCAGATTTCAAAACAATAGAAGCAGCCCAGGATAGGGCTAACTAATCTTTACGAAAATTTGTATACTTATATATACATATAAAATGTGATTTCCAAGTTTTTATTTCATAGGCACTGATAGAAAAAGAAATTTCTATTTTAATAACTTAAAGAATGAGTTTGTAAATCTTTACAACAAAGATTTAAAGAAAACCCATGCAGTAATATGGAATTCAATTTGGAGGTCTAAATTAGGTTAGTCACAGAATTGGCTATTTTACAACCTACTCCAGNCAACAACATCACCTTGGCTGTAAATGAAATGTTGGGAAGAGATTAAAAAAAGGAAACAGGAAGGAGGGAGATAATTTGAATAGAAAAAGAATAATGCCTAGGATCATGAGCAGGCAAGCAGTTTTAGTTTTTCATCAGTATGAAAAGAAAAAGGACTCGATTCTTACAGCATGACAGTATAAAGTGGCATTTAAAGAGGTGCCAAGAGAGTTTCAAAGCCCTTACCTATTGAGTCTTACTGAAAATGCCAGATTCAAGTTATTTTGAGGATAAAGGGAATATTTTGTACAAAACAAAACATGCAGACATCATCCTCTTCTGGTAGTATGGAAGCTTTTAACCTGAGAAAGTCTAGATTGCTTATCTGGGCACAGCTTACTGTTGTGAAGATATATAGTATTTATTTTAAATCTACTGTATAGGACTGGAATAAAACCTAGAGATTTTCCACCTTATATTAGTGACTCTGATTCAAAGAGACTGGATATACATTATATATTTACTTGAGTATTTTCAAAGTTACAAAGATTATGAATACAATTCTATTCTTGTTTCTCATTCTATTTTGTCTCCAGTCCACAAAGTCTGGATTGTTTTTTTTAAACCTCTTTACAGCAGTAAAATTTGACGGGAAACTGTTTTTTTACCTTGCACTGTTGAGAGCCTTTCACCACTAGGGCAGAGAGGTGTGATCCTAGGAAGGACTAGGTCAGTATGAATCCAAGTCTCCAACTCTCTCACACTTCTAAGGAGACTAGAATGGAAAACAAGGCAATAACTACAAATAGTGTGGGATTAAGTCTTTTAACTAAAAACTCACAGAGTAAGTGTGGATGCGTGTGCATATTCTGTAAGGCATCTGATCTTGTACCTCTTGGCAAGGTAACTGAGAATTTAGAACAATAAAAAATTAGGAAAATAATCAGTGGTTTAAAACCCCACTGATTGAAAGGTGCCTTATCTTTAAAGGGTTGCTTCAGGTTCTAAAGGGATTTGCTGTTATTCTCCACTATCATCAGTAATTCCAAAGCAAGCAAGCATGCTGTGTCATAACTGTTTCCAGATTACATAAATTTTGCAGGACTGGCAAATACTGCAGAATACAGGTGACTGAGCCCTCTCAATTATTTGATAAGCTAACTATGAAAGTTTTAGGGTAGTCGTGTGCAAAACAATACTTTGAAGAAAGAAGGAAAGCATCTGAGGTCATGGAAGCTGGAGGCTGAACATATGCTCTCAGCCTGATCCTCTTAGCAAGGGTGGACAGAATCTTTACCATATAATAGGAAACTCTATCTCTGACGATGGTGCAACAGTCACCGTAATATAGCAGCCAGCATTGAGGCTGGCCTGAACACTGAATGCCCACTAGACTTGCAAAATCAAAAAAGGTTACAAAATAATCAGAATTATTTGTTACACCATCGAAGTTAGCCCTGATTTCTGATCATTGTAATTCCTGTCATACTTTTGTGTAGGAGGAAAGACTCCTCTCCAACTAAATCACTATTCCGTCTGGGAATTAGAAATTGTGATCAAGATAAGTAAAACTTTTTGTTAGGCAACACTTTAAGAAGACTGAGCCCATTGTGTTGGTAATATTTTACTGCAATGCCTGTTTTTTACTCTCTCCAACCATATAGCCTCCTGTTGTATGTGTTTTTGTTGTTTGTTTGTTTGTTTGTTTGTTTGTTTGTTTTGGGGGGGTTTTTTTGTTGGTTGGCTTGTTAGTTAGTTTGTTTTGGTTTGTTGGGGGTTTTTTTTGTTTTGGCTTTTTGTTGTTTTTTTTTTTCCTTGTGGAAGGTAGAAGGACCAAGGGGCTCTTTTCTGATATTTGTGCTTTGGCTACAGTTAATGCAAAAGAATCTCCTTGTGTCCCCACTGAGGAGGAAAGCTGTGACAAAAAGGTGGGACCTGTTGCTGAATATAGTGCTTATGTGTTTCTGTCTACTTTTATTAATCCAAATGTTTTAGTGTGTGTGCTCACAGACACGTAACCTCAGACTCAGGATTATCCTGTGAAGGTTTATGCACAAATTTGACTTGATGCACTGCAAATTCAGGGACAAGAAGTTCCTGCTGAGTATCACCAAGCAATTGTCAGTTCTTTGATCCCAAATGTCCCACTGCCTCTCTGTAGAACCCAGAATGCTGTTGCAAATACTGGTATTAACATAAAAAATCATGAAACACCTCAAAGTTAGCCTTGTCCCTTCCGTGAAGATTAGTTCCGAAGTCTTCTTGCAGTCTGGGGGCTTTTATTTTCAAACTAAGCAGTGAGGGCAAAACTCTCCTCCTTTGAGGAACCCAAAGCATGGGGCTGACTTCTGCAGATTGTCTGCTCTGAAACTGAGAAATCCTCAGTGCACAGACACAAAGTATTGTCAGTTGAGAGCTCATTTGCAGGATCGTCTCTCCTTTTTAACTCTGCTCAATCATATGACTGAAATAAGGACAACAGGGTCTATTTTTGGGTTTAAATGTAATTTATTATGTAATTGTTGCTCGGTAAATGTGTTTATGTGGGATACAATAATACAGAATTTTAACTGTACTTTAAAGTCTGTCTTGCAAATCACTGTCATGTTCCTACTCATTTAGGATCAGTGCTGTCAAATACTAACAAAATACAGGAAATATGTCCTTCTTTTTCAGGAAATGCTTGTATCATTGAGTCAGTAAAACTGTTTCAGCTTAAGAGAATCAGATTTAAATACCACTTAGAGACATGCTTAACATTTATAAAAACAATAAATATTAGTGGTATATTAAGTGTTTGCTTAAATTCAGAAGCTAATAGATTAACCACCTCTGTGTTAGTATTTTTCTTTCCATATAAAACATGATATAACAGCTTGATGAAACATTGCCTATTAAACATTTCTTAAAGTATTTTCAAAACATGTAAGTTCTGTACAATACAGCAATTTTGGGTCTTGTGCAATACTACACATAATATATATCTATATGTTCTTTGTATATTATGGATGTGCATTCTTTGATAGCTGGGGGGGAAAAATATCCCCAAAAAAACCCAAGAAAAAGCACTTATATTTTACTGAGGAAAAACAACATTATATTATTTTCGCCAGCAGAGATCATGTTATTTGGTTTTGAATCCTAAACAACTTTATTTAAAATTTAAATTTATTTAAATTGAAAATATATGTGGTATCACCAAACTGATGAAACTTCTGATAGTAATCCTATACCTCAAATTTTCCCCTTTTCCTGTCTTGTAATTGCAGACAGACTATAAGGTGCAGGCTGGATTCTTTATTACAAGTGGATTTTGCTGGAAGGACGAGGCTAATGGGATTGTCACACTTTTAGCTCCCATCATTAGGTCCACATGCTATTTACTCTAACTGCTTCTTCACTTTGTCGTTCTTGACATGGGCTGAAGGATTATTCTGGTCCCACTTTCCACTGACAGTATTCTGTCCATTTATGCCTAGGAAACTATGTGAAAAAGAAATAAAGAATAAAAATGTCGGATGTACGGCAGCCAGGGAGCTTTATTTATCCTCCAGCTACAGTTTGGTGATTGGTGCAATCACATTTATTGCTCCAGCAAGTCTTTTCCAGATCTAAACCAGAATATTCTGTGTCCCTCTCTTGCTTTGTAGAACCTCAACAATAATTTTCCAGACATTATTTCCCTCTTGCATTTTTCTGTCATTTTGCTTCTCTCTCTTCCAGATTATTTCACATATTCTGACATAATCCAAGAAAACAACAGATGGCAACTTCATCCAAGTGGGTGTTACCCACTAGGACTGCAAAACAGGAGCTTGTTTTCCAGTTACATCCTGCCTTTCAGGTTAAAAGTTGCAGAGCCTACTACAGTGCTCTAATGTGAGTCTCAAATGTGGGTTAGAGTTGGATTGTATAAGGCAGAGAAAAGTCTGCTGTTTTCAGTAAGATGAAATGGAGCCCTGCCCTCAATCAAAATTTTGAATCCAGCCTCATTGACTGGACTCGGATGTGGAATTTTAATGTGCAATGCATGAGTAGCAGTGATAATGCTGTCCAGCAGAAGAAACAGAGGAAGTATAAAGAAAAGTAGAATTTTGAGAAGTAGTGTGGTTATGTGGGAAACAAAAAACTGTTGTCAGATTAAAAGGTTTGGAAGAGAAGCAGTAAAAGGAGGAAGGAAAGAGAGAAGGAACAAAGAAGGAAAGGAAGAAGGGTGAGACAAAGGAGAAAAACTGTAGAGAGAGAAAGAAGGAAGGAGAGAAGGATGAATATAAAATATAGGAGGGCATATTTAGCCATGCAATGGTTTCACTGATCTCCTCCTGAGCAAAGCTCCATTTCTTGAAAACTTTAGGGCTTCTAGTTGTGCCAAAAAACCCAAAGAAAATAAATGCATTAGAAGTTGCAAACAGTAAGACACATATTTATTGGATTTCTTTGGATAGAAGTGGAACAATATCTGTATGTTGTCCTGACAAACATGTAAGGAAAGTTTTTCTTCTGCTCCTCAACAAAAAAGATCCCTTTCATCAGCCAAGAGAGAGGAGTGCAAATACTTTGAGCTACATATGGTGATTAGCTATGAAATGGGGAAGTAAGCATAGAAGCATGAGAAAATTTAGCTCAGGTCACAGATGAATTTTCAGCTTTTTTTCTTTTGCTGGGCTTGCTCAGCCAACAGCTTAACCAGTATAGCAGGCTACAGTTACTATATGTAATAACTGCTACTGAAGCAAGTGGTATGTATTCATAAATAGTGTCAGAACACAGTAGAAAATACTGAGACTATAAAAGCAAAAGTAGGGGATAATCTTTAATTCTAGGATAAGAGGGAACTAGAATACAGGGCATGTCGATTGTCACAACTGAAGACGTTTAAAAAGGCACACAAAAAAGAGCAATTCAAATCAGACAAAAGCAGTTCAAATCAGGCAAAGGTGTAAGTAGTTAGTTGGCTTCATCTCACCTGCCTTTGGGTGTCTAAAGTCACCTGTTCGACCTGAGCTAGTGAGGCAAAGTTCCCATTGGAAGGAAACAGATGTTTCAAAGTGACAATTCTCCTGAACAGATACCTGCATTAGGTTAAGAGTTACTGTCCTTTAGGCTGTCTATTTTTCCCTCTGAGTATAAGGGGGACCTTCTGTTGGCTGCTCAAACTTTGGTGACGTTTCTATTTGCTCAGGTTAGAGCAATACTAGGCAACCCAGGACACACACTGTCACCACAGAAAGCATCAATAATACCTTGTTGAGATGAGGAAGACTTTTGTACTGGGTCTGGGAGGACAGTGGTGAGTGAACCCCAGTCAACACCCAAACACCCACACAGCCACTCACTTATCCCCCTCTTACATGAAACAGGGAATAAGCAAGCATCTGTGTAGGTATTGGCACTTGGCCAAGGTCAGTCTACCAAATAAAGTGGGACTGACCTACTTCCTGTGTTGGTCAGTCTTGTACTAAAATCCTTTATTTCACCTCCTTGTCAGGAGGACTTTGTATGTTGATCAACCTGTTGAATTAAAAGATAGTTAAATAATTGTTTACAAACCCTGGGAGTTATAAAAGCAATCTGAAATACTGCTATCATTAAACATATTTTGCACTACACATTTCTTCCATCATAAGAAACATAAAGAATCTAAACAATGGCTCTTTTCCAGGGAATTGTTAATAATGAGAAATCTTTACAGAACCAAGTAATAGGGTTCGTGAAATACAGATGTCATATTTTTAGTGGCAACTTTTTGCCTGAGATAACACACTTATCAAGAAATTAAAATCAAATTCCACATTTCCTGATACTGACAAGGAAGTAAGAGAAGTAAAAATGCCGATCTCCTTACATACACATGCACAAAGAAAAGTTTGCTATATTTAGTTGTCTAAACACTTTTCCTCTTTGTTCCACTTAATTTCTTTGGTGATTTCAACTGCAAAAGTTTCTTCAGTTTGCCTCCCTCTAGTGGATCACCCCTTTTGTGTGTCAGCAGATACTTAATTTTCAATTTTTAATTTTTCCATCGCTAGTATTGTGTGGCTATAATGTTATTATAACAATTGAATAATCTAGACACAGCAATTACTCTATTTCATTCTTGATGACTGCATCTTTTAAGCTTATATTTGTTGCTATTGCCCCAGGTATCAGCTGTCTGGGCTAAAATTCATGCAAAGTATTCTCAATCCTCTTCTCATCTAGAAAAAAATACAATTATACTGTACTGCTTTTTGGTCATTCTTCTGTCTTCTAGATGAGTTCAGGGACTGGATCAGTAGAAGCCTATGTAAAGCAGCCTTTTAACAGGTCTAAATTAGGACCTGGAGAAACAAAATAAAGCTGGGCACAGTTAAATTATCTCACAAATATGGACTGCCTTGTCCAAGCCTCCAGCAAGTATCATTTTTCAGCAACATAGATATAATCTATTCCCTGATGAATATGAGACAATGTGGCCTAGTCTCATTTTTCAAAGGATCCATATGTAATTTGGGAAAGAATATATTTAATTATAACAAACACTGAATCTATCTTGGGCTTATTTGTATCATCGGCGTTACGATCTTAGTGTTTCTGTGGTTGATCAGAGCCCTTCTGTGTATGACCCCTATAAACTACAGCAAAAAGTCTTATTTCCTGCTGCAAAGATCTTACACTACAAAAGATAGGGCAGCCAAAAAAGTGGACTCAGCAAAGAGATGGCGGGAGTGGAAGAAGGCAGTAAGAACTGATAGCTGAACTGTTGCTGAATATTATTAGCATAGGCTTCCAAACATCTTTGTGACTGCTGTATTTTATAGGCAAAAAAAAAGGTTGCAGGTTTACAAACTGATCTGAAGAAGGAAAATTTCATGACCGCTGGTACTGCTATATCTGAAGGGGCACAACTGTTCCAGAGCAGAAGTTTTTTCCTGTGAATTCGTCCAAATTACACTGTTGATTTTCTTTCCTTTTGTGTTCATCCCAGATAGCACTGCTGTTCAAGTAGGACATAAAATAGATTCTGTTGTAATTAAGCAATTAGCTGTACAATTAAATATGAAGTTAGATAAGTGGTGTGAGCTGCACTCCATAACTGCTTGTAAAGTTACATCCAGATTTATTTGTTCCCTACTCACTGAACTCCCACTTTCCCTTCTTCAAATCCCTTCTAATACTTCTGGGAATAATAATTAGCAAAAAATCTCACTGTCAAGTTCCTGCATACTGAGGTACTAAGCCACCACTTTTACTTGGACCCATTCCCTCACATGGCAGTGAGCTGATTCATCTTGCATCAGCTTAGAGAGTGGAGAGAGGAGCTCATACCCATTCCCACTCCCCATTTTATGTCTGCTTGGGAAGGGATTTCAGGGATTGATCTGGATTGAAAAAATGCATAAGAGTGCATTAGTATCTTCCCTTCCTTACCTACTGTACTACCTGCTTCCATAGCACACAACATAGTGGTAATTAAATTGTCAGACACTCTTTGTGCAATAGAAAACACAGCCAAAGCACTCTCAAGTTTTAACAAAAAAAATTCCTCTCTCCTGTGAACTTGTGTATTGTTCTGCTTGAATCCATTCTGCTGACGCCTACCCACTTGAATAACTGCACTCATTCTTTGAAATCAAACTATGACTGACTAGTTGCATGCAAACTGGGTTAAGCCCTTAAATTCTGAGCTTTTGAAGACAAAACTGCATCTGATACGCTTTGTGCTGCTCTTGAACTCCTTCAGCACACTACGAGGCAAGGAAATAAAAGTAGAAATGGAGGGAAGGCTTTTAAGATATCCTTAAACTGACCTTCAGAAAGAACCAACAATGAACACTGCTAGAAAATTTGTCAATGAAAAGGAATATTGTCCCAAGCGTAAACAAAAGCTCCACAATCCCATTTAAGCATTCTTAGAACATTAATCCATTTAAGATATTAGGACAGAAAAAGACCATTGCTGAGGACAGCAAGTGAAAGTCGAGATAGGTTGGGTTACTGTATCCAACTCAGACAGATATAATATTTCAATTCAGAAAATACATTCAGAGCAATTTGAGGTCTTTTCTTATTTAAGAGGCTGTATTGTAAACTTTAAAAGTGTTTATTTTACCATACAGCCACTTGTAAAACAAAGGAAAAAAAATCCACCTCCTAATGTATGAGCTAACCAGGTACAGGTAGTTTAATCTCCTCATAATTGCTGTTTTCACATTTCTTTCATTTGTCATAAAATTGAATCTTCCCAGTCAGTCTGTCTGAAAAAATTATATTGCTAGCTACAATACATCAAAGAGAACAAGTGGAAGTAAGTTTCACACTCACACTGAGATTCTGGTTGACCTAAAAAGAAAGAGGGTTTTGTATCTCCTGCCTCTTCTCTTGGAATCTATCCTTGGTAAATGCAGTTAATGTTTCTAATTTTCAATTTGAACTGTTTCATCTGAACGCAATGGAAAAGTAAAACAAAGAGCTGAAACAACAATCAGTTTGTAAAAGATCTGCCTATTGTGTAAATGACAGTGCTGCTGTATTAAAAACATCAGGAGAATTATAATGAAGTCGGAGTTTCTCTGGAGGACCTGTGTTAAATAGTCTTGTTCTGAGAAAGTAAATATCATACTTCCCTTCAGATGTAGTCATTGAGAGATGAATGAAAAACATTTTCAAGGTCTTTTCTTTAAAAAAATCCTATCATGGCCTCATGACAGCTGGCTTGGCTTTTTATTTTTTTTTAAATTTATTTCTTTAAAAGATTTAGGCCATTCTTTAAAAACAGATTTAATCAATTTTCAGTTTAAAATTCCCAGAAAAAAGTAATCTTATTAATTCTAATTTATATTAAACACAAGAGATTATATTAATACAACTCTCGGATTTCAAATCTCAGACCAGGTCATTTAGACCTATTTTAAATCTGCATTTTCGTACATGTGTAGCCTGTGAAGGTTTTCATTCAGTGTTCATGTAATGCTAATGCAGTCATGACATGCAGGCCACAATGCCTCTTCCCACAGATGACAGCAGAGAAGGCACAATTTTATGTATTTTATTTACCTTGACAAGGTCGAGGGGTCAGGCTGCTGACTGTGAACTCTCCTGTTAGGACCCAGAACACATGCCAGCAGGGAATTCACTGGCAGCCCCCTTAAGCAAGGACTTAGGATATTAATGTCTAAATGGAACAGCTGGGTGCTCACCTCAGCTTTTGTTCTGGAGTAAATATTTCACTGTGTGCCACTCTCAGCTCTAGCCTGTGGCCAGCCAGATGTGTTGACCATTTTACATAAAAGTAATGCCTACAGACAGGTCAAAGGTTCAGGAATGAGGCAATATGCATTTCCACCTTTGGGGAATATGTAAGCCCCATAAAAGGCATCAGGCTCTACTGCACTAATGTTGTAAGTTCTGCAGCTTAGAGTAGCTTAGAGTATGGTAAGGCTTTATTCATTAATAGCAAACATGAACTTGTGAGATTGCCTCACAGTTTTTTGAAATTTAAATAACCTTTGCGATACACGGAATTAGCCTGGGCTTCTCAGGGATGATGCTGAATTACAGGGAAGCGACATAAATCCTGTCTTCAGGAAACCTGGCGTTTTACTGATGGTGTTAAGTCAACGGCACATGCCACCAGTGATACTTCAGAAGTTATTCTGTGCAATCTCCCATAGACAGCAAAAGGCAGTCCATTGAGACATAATCATTAGGAAAAGCCGAGTTGTTTATAACTTAAGGAAAAAAGAAACCTACCATTTCAAGATGAAAAGAGATAAAGATTTCAGGAAATCTTTAATCAGATTTTGCTTAGCTCTTAGTGTATTAACAGCTCTATTAACATTTTGTGGCTGTTTTTGAGCTGTGGGCTGCATCTGGAAAAGGTCTAGAATATAGAGGCACATAAGACTGGGATGAAACTAGTGTATTTTACCCAGATGCTTCCTGTCCATTCTACTAACCAGCTTTGTGTACAGTTGCAAAACACTCCAGTTATAAAGTAAAACACTAAATACAAACCAATAAAGTTCATTTGGCAGATATTTTACATCAATCTTGAGGTGGATGAAGACGATACCATTGTTTTAGAGGATCATGACAATCATGAAGGACACAGAGAAAGACACCAGTGCCAGTGAGCATACATCTGATGCAAGTACAGATAAACCAAGTAAAACACAAGTGAGTCGATACCCTACACTGATGATTAATGTGTATCAGAAATAGAGTGGCCAGCAGGACCAGGGCAGTGATTGTCCCTTGTACTTGGCATTCGTGAGGCTGCACCTTGAATTCTGTGCTCAGCTTTGGGTATCTCACTACAAGAAGGACACTGAGCTGCTGGAACGTGTCCAGAGAAGAGTAACAAAGCTGGTGAAGGGTCTGGAGCATGTCTTATGAGGAGCAGCTGAGGAATACAGGGTTGTTCAGCCCGGATAAAAAAAAGCTCAGGAGAGACCTTATTGGTCTCTACAACTGCCTGAGAGGAGGCCGTAGCCAGGTGGGGTTGGACTCTTCTCCCAACCAGTGATATGATGGGAGAAATAGCCTCAGGTCGTGCCAGAGGAGATTTAGTTTGGATATTAGAAAAACTTCCTTCCAGGAAGAGCTGTCAATCATTGGAATAAGCTGTCCAGGGAGGTAGAGGTATTCAAAAGACATGTAGGTTCGGTGCTTAGGGACATGGTTTAATGCTGGACTTGGCAGTGTTGGGTTAGTAGATAGACAATAGTTCTTAAAGGTATTTTCCAACCTAAATTAGTCTACAGTTCTAAAACACACATGCCTGAGTTCCTCAGATTGAAGTAGCCACTGTGCAGGTACTGTCCTCTTCAGGAGGTGAGACAGCAGCAGGATCTTGATGTGCGGATTTTCTCTCTTTCTCTTCTGGAAAGGGTCATTGTCTTTGCTGAAGTGCTAACACCTGAAGTGTTAACACTATGCTAGGTATTCCCTAAATCCATTAGCTCATACATGAGCATTGTCAATGCATGCTAGACTTTATCAATCTATGAATATCTGTGAAGCCAATGAAATCCCAGTGTCTGGTCATCTTACTAATTCTGTAACAAAATTCTGTATCAATAGCAAGAAAAACAATATAGTTATATTTCATACATATTTTTATATATCAAAACTCTTTTTATATCTCATATAACAATACCATTTTGGTATTTAATTGCTGAATATTTGACTTCATACAGTTCTGAAATGACTGAATCGCCATATTAGTTTACTGTAGCATTTTTAGTTTTTAGAGTTAAAAGAAATAACAATTACAGAAATCAAATAAAAACAACCCTCCTGCCTCAAAGTCCAATGCATCATCAGGATAGCAGACATGCCCCTACCACTCAGACAAACAGCATGAGTGATCCAGGTCAGAATATTTTCAGTGGATTTCACAAATATTTTTGTCGGCAGAATACTGGGGATTACAGCGGTGCTCAGCAGATGTAAAAGATAGCAGTCATGGTCCTTTCAGCCTCTCTCTNTGCTGGACTTGGCAGTGTTGGGTTAGTAGATAGACAATAGTTCTTAAAGGTATTTTCCAACCTAAATTAGTCTACAGTTCTAAAACACACATGCCTGAGTTCCTCAGATTGAAGTAGCCACTGTGCAGGTACTGTCCTCTTCAGGAGGTGAGACAGCAGCAGGATCTTGATGTGCGGATTTTCTCTCTTTCTCTTCTGGAAAGGGTCATTGTCTTTGCTGAAGTGCTAACACCTGAAGTGTTAACACTATGCTAGGTATTCCCTAAATCCATTAGCTCATACATGAGCATTGTCAATGCATGCTAGACTTTATCAATCTATGAATATCTGTGAAGCCAATGAAATCCCAGTGTCTGGTCATCTTACTAATTCTGTAACAAAATTCTGTATCAATAGCAAGAAAAACAATATAGTTATATTTCATACATATTTTTATATATCAAAACTCTTTTTATATCTCATATAACAATACCATTTTGGTATTTAATTGCTGAATATTTGACTTCATACAGTTCTGAAATGACTGAATCGCCATATTAGTTTACTGTAGCATTTTTAGTTTTTAGAGTTAAAAGAAATAACAATTACAGAAATCAAATAAAAACAACCCTCCTGCCTCAAAGTCCAATGCATCATCAGGATAGCAGACATGCCCCTACCACTCAGACAAACAGCATGAGTGATCCAGGTCAGAATATTTTCAGTGGATTTCACAAATATTTTTGTCGGCAGAATACTGGGGATTACAGCGGTGCTCAGCAGATGTAAAAGATAGCAGTCATGGTCCTTTCAGCCTCTCTCTCAACCTCATCCCTCATTACTATTGAAAAACACCTGAAAGACAATGCAGTCACTGGTCACAGGCAGCATGGCTTCATGAGAGGAAAAGTCCCTTTTATCAGACCTAATTTTTATAACTCACCTGATTGATCAAGGGAAGCCAGTTGATGCAATCTTTTTGGCTTTCAGTAAAGCTTCTAATACTGTGTCTCACAGGATCCTGCTGGATAAAATGTCCAGCTCAGAGCAGGATAAGCACATCCTGCAAAGTGTGAGCAACAGGCTCACAGGTTGGGCACAAAGGGTTGTAGTGAATGGAGTGACATCAGAGTGGGGACCTGTCACTAGTGGGGTTCCATGGGGTTCCATCCTCAGCCCTGTGCTCTTCAGCATCTTCACAAATTACTTGGACACAGGTCTGGAAGGGATAGTAAACAAATTCTCAGATGATAAAAAACTGGGAGGAGTTGTTGACTCCCTTGAGGGCAGGGAGGCCCTGCAGAGAGACCTGGACAAATCAGAGATATAGGCAATCATCACCCATATGAAGTTCAACAAAGGCAAGTGCCAGATTCTGCACCTGGGATGGGGCAGTGCTGGGTGTATGGACAGACTGGGGAATGAGAGGCTGGAGAGCAGTGCCATGGAAAGGGACCTGGGGTCCTGGTCAGTGGCAAGCTGAACATGAGTCAGCAGTGCCCTGGCAGCCAGGAGGGCCAACCCTGTCCTGGGGGGCATCAGGCACAGCATCACCAGCTGGGCAAGGGAGGGGATTGTCCTGCTCTGCTCTGCTCTGCACTGGGGCAGCCTCACCTCCAGTGCTGAGAGCAGCTTTGGGTGTTACAATGTAATAAAGACATGGAGCTGTTAGAGAATGTCCAAAGGAGGGCAACGAGGATGGTGAAGGGCCTTGAGGGGACGCTGTATGAGGAGCCTGAGGTCACTTGGTCTGTTCAGCCTGGAGGAGACTGACCATTTGCAGTTACAACTTCCTCCTGAGGGGAAGAGGAGGGGTAGGCACTGACCTCTGTGTGACCAGTGACAGGACCCGAGGAATGGCCTGAAGGGGAGATTTAGGTTGGGTATCAGGAAAAGGTTCTTCACCCAGAGGGGGTTTGGGCACTGGAACAGGCTCCCCAGAGAAGTAGTCACAGCACCGAGCCTGATAGAGACCAAGAAGTGTTTGGACAATGCTCTCAGGCCCATGGTGTGATTCTTGGGGTGTAATTGGACTTTATGATCCTTGAGGGTTTTTTCCAACTTAGCTTATTTTGTGATTCTGTGGTAACCTTTTACTCTCACCTGACATCCATCTAATGTATTCATGCTCTCCTGCCACCTTCTCCTTCAGGTTCCTTGTGTTTAATTCACCATTATCTAACTGTTCCTCTAGGTTTGGCTCCTAATCCATCTGCTCCGAAGAAGCACAGAAAGGACATCAGAGAGTGTCTTTGTAGTGCTCTCTGGCCATGAAGGAGAAATAAGATGGGGAAGTCTGGCTCAACCAGTGCAGTCTTCTTGTAGATCATCCTTCGTATAACCGGAATACGTTGACCTACCTGTTAAACTATTATATACCTCCCCAGTTTTCAGAAGCTCATGATTCACACACACAAAAAGGGTGTCACCAAAAAACATCTTTCTGAAACCAGAATGACTCTCTTAGCAGAATTCTACTCCTTGATCAAAAGCTTGTGTATGGTGAAGTACCTAGTTTTAGAACTGTTTTCATGTGGGTAAAACCAGATGAAGATTTATCAGGCAGGACTAAGGTTTTAATTTTTATTCTCTCCTCCACTCTCCAGTGACACCAGGGAAAGTAGTAAGCATTTCCTTCAGGTGATGTGGTTGCTCAGCCATGCAGCCTTCCTGGTCACGTAAGGGTTATAGCTGCTCCTGAATAAAACATTCTCTTTTCTTTTTTTGAAAAGTGGCTAAGCTATTTTTGTTCAAGTTTTCAAAAGAAGTGTTCCGCCTGCGGCAGAAATCCAGCATGAGAAATTTCTGCCCAAATTATTAAAGAATGGTGGAGTAACAAACCACTGAAAACAGATGGAGTTTGGCGTAAGAAATTACAGATGCCATCACTCATGGCCTTTATACTCTCTAAGTATTTATACTGTAACACATATTCAGATGTGCAGTACCACTCAGCAGAATTCTCATTTCTCTTACCTTCTGTGTTCCTTAAAAAAAAAACAACCGAAAAAACCCCCCAGGCTTTCTGGCTGTAATACTGACCTTCAAGAAATTTACTTCCAAGTAGCTAGAGGCTGTTAGGTCAACCTTCCACTCAGCAGTCAGATGGCAAGAACCTCCTTACCTCAATGTCATTATGTCTTACAAAAATCAATAATGACTTTATCCTTACTCGCTGTTTTAGTTCAGTGTAACAGGGCAAACAGCACAGAAGAACTCAGAGACAGAAGGGTCTGAACAGATACCAAGAAAGCTAATGGAGTGGATTGTAATAGAGTAGGGTTTAATTTCTAGAAGGAAGCTGCCATACAGATAGCAAAAATCTTTCAATCCTTAACTAAAAAGGTAGTAATTATACATTCTGGCATAGGAAATCCATCATAAACACCATTTGTAGAACAAGATCTAGCACGAACTCTTGTTTATTTTATAACAGTGCAGAGGAAAGAGTTGGATATTCTAATAACCATTAGATACAGAGAAAGACATAATGAAAGTCAGTTTGGCAAGAACTAGGAGATACGACAGTTTACATTAGAACTTTGGATCTTATTGGTGGATCTATTTCTTTTTTTCTATCAGATTGGATTAAACTAGGGGACAAATTTAGGATTCAAGTCAACAAAGAAACAGCTGTGCATTTCCATTTTTGATTTATATTGTTACAAATCAATTGCATACAAGAGAAGCACCTTCTGGTATAACAGACCCACTATAGTGAATTAGAGTGGCTCCACGGAAATAGTACTTATATTTGTACAAAATTGATACACAACAGAAAAAAACAGGTCTGGCTCTCTCCACATGTACTATCTAAAGCAAGATATCACTGGCTACAGCTAGTTTGGGAGAACAACTCTAAGTTTTAATCCAAGGAAACTAATTTTGCCCGAAAAGAAATTATATAGATGTAACCTCTTGATCTCAGGAAAATTAATGGTAAGCAAGACCTGCATCAATGGCTTGACTTTCTCTGTTAGTATCACCAGATGGAACCCACACCACTAGGGAATTGTATGAATTCTAAGAAACTTCCCTTTTTTGTTTCTTCACATTCTCTGGACATAGTTTCAAAGGAGTTTAATGTTAGACCTACCCTCTAGACAAAGCTTTAAATAAAGTAAATGAAGACTGGTTTACGCCTATTACTGCAGTCCAGCCAGACCATTTCAGTAAAATTCAGGTCTCAGTGCATTCAGTGGGAGATTTCCTATGAAGTTCAGATGAAGCCAGGATTTCATCTCAGCCGTCTTCTCTGTTCTTGTGTAGGAGAACTGACTAAAACTAGGCAGAGATGGAGCATTGTTCTTTACAGTCTGCACCTGTGTCTAATTTAGTCTTGCAGCTAGAGCTACACAGCAAAGTACTTGACAGCTACTAGAGAGAATAGGCTGGAAACTGTCAATGCAGAGGGATGCTTTTAGAGCTCTCACTCTTTGCAGTAAGTTCTTTTCTGTTTAATCGAAGGAAAAGTATTTTTGTTAAGAAACTTGACATTCCAAACAAGAGTGCATTTAAGTCAGAGAATGAAAATATGAAATCGCTGTTTGTTACCAGTGCTGTAAATCTTACTGAAAGCCTTCACAAACACACCAGATGCAGACTGCTAAATCCTTCCACTTCACGACAGCACCAAACCACTGACGGAATCACGCTTTCCACAGAGAGGATTGAGCAAGTACCAGATATGTAAAGCCTATATGCATCAGTTATGATTAGCAAGTGAGGCAGATGACACACTCAAACAATAATTTAATATTGTACAGCCAGATAAAATTTCACATGTATACAAGAAAAAGCTTGATTCTATACATTCACACTATTATATTAAATTTTGAGTGCTGTCAAGACTGAGTATAGCCTAAAAACAGTGCAACATTCAAGTTGTGCATCTAAGTGTTTGTGTATACGTGTATATACGCAACAAAATTACCATATCCATAATTATGCACAGAGATAACCATGTTTCCATTATATCTTTCAAAGAAACAGTTTGAAAATCAGTTAAGTATAGTTTTCTCTTACTGCAGATGGAAAGTTGGAGGCTGAACTCCAGGCTGAATCTGAAGTTTTGGAAAAGTTGATTAATTCAGAATTTTAAGACAATGCTTTAAAAAGCAGATCATTTTATAGATACATGAGTCAGAAAGGGCTGAAATTTAAAGCATTTAGCTTGACAGGTGCATATGTATACACACACACACAGAGGTAAAAGGAGTACATTCACAGTGTGAAATTACAGTAAATCTGTACAAAACTGACACATTTCCTTATTTTCAGCATAGCATAAACCTATTGTGCATTCAGGTGATGCATTTAATTGCTTGCCTATCTGTTGCTATTTATTGGTATTTTTAAAAAAATATAGCTATGACGAAAAGGAGCAATGTAGTCTTTTAATTTAATATCCCAGATTGCTAAAATACATTCACAAACCATTCCATTGTTATTTTGCCTCACTGGCCTTCTAGTCTATTCCAGCAGACCTTGCTGTTAGTTGGCCTATCTTTAGCCTCCAGCATTTGTGATCTTCAGCTTACAAGAAATTAGGGCAATATCCATAAAAGGATGTTTCAATTTAGTTTATCCTGCCTTAGACCCAGAAAGCAGGTTCACAGACCTATATTAGGTACTAAGAATAGAAATTATACCTAACCAACACCCTAGCCAACAGGAAATGCTGAAGATCATGAAATCTGACCTCTCGTGTTTAATGCACCGAACACCGAGCTGCAGAAACGTCTAGGATGAGACCAACACTCCTAGTTCTTAATATCTTATGGGGACTTAGAAGTCTAGGTTGTCTATGTTTAAAATGATAATTAGCTCCCACTTTAACGACTTTCCTTTGGGCGAATTGTTCAATGCTGCAAACATACAGGAAATGGGAGATTTACGGGAGCAAAATTCCTCCCAGCTGAGACATCCAAAACCTGAAGCACAGCTGATAACGGTGGTGGCTTCACTCTGGCTTCGCTTCCAAAAAGGTCCCTCATCGTCTTCCTACTGGTGCTGAGATCCAAGTCTCAACTGGATTTTCCTTGGAATTAGGCTTAGTTGTCATGAAAGCGTCAGCCTTTCACAAATTTTACTAAAATTTACTCCTGAGCTTTTACATAAATCCAAGAGCATTACCTTTAGCTGGAATAAGCCAGTTTTGAAGTCTATTTCTGCAACGCGACCTTTTACAAAAATCTCACATCTAAGCCAAACGTCACTCCGGAGTAACTCAAATTCCTCCTGAAGTACGAAATGCCTGAATCCCGAGAACGCAGGCGAGGGGCAGCACTGGGGCAGAAGGGTCCGTCAGCGCAGCAGCATTTGCGAAAACAGAGGTAGGAAGCACCTTCGGCGCCCGAATCTACCTCAGCCGCCGCTGCCCGCGCCTGGCTCTCCAGACTCTTTCACACGTTTCCAGCTGTGGAGTTCAGCACCCCCCAATTAAAAAGAAAACATGCTGTCCTCGCAGCTGGCCCCCCACCCTCCCGACGGGGCAGCCCGGGCCGTCGCCCGCTCCCGGAGGTCCCCGCACCGGGCGGCACCGGCCCGCCCGGCCCTGGTTTCCGGCGGGACTTTGTGCGGCGGCGCTTCCCTTCCCCCGCGCTCGGCCGGGCCGCGGCGGCCCCGGTCTCTCTGCCCTGGCTCTCCCTCTGTCCCCGCCGTCTCCATGCCGTCGCGGGTGCTGTGCCTGGGCGGCGGGGCCGGGGGTCCCGCTGCGCGCAGGGTCCGCCTGCTCCTGCGGCAGGTGGTGGGCGGCGGCGCGGCCGCGGCGCGGTACGGCCGCTCCGAGGTCAGGGCGCTGCACACCTCAGGTAACCCACCCCAGGCCCCCGGGTGTCTGGGCCCCCGCAGCCTCTCCCGGCTGCCCCTGCCCCGGCCACAGCCCTCAGCGCTGCCACCGGGCCGTGGGGAGACCGGCGGGCAGGTACCGCCTTGTGGGGCTGCGGGCTTGTGCAGGCTGCGCTGTCACCCCTGTGTCTCACGCTGCTGAGTGCGGGGGGTCCGGGGAAAGGACAGCGGAGCTGGCGGAGGGTCTGGAGTGAAGGTCCCATGAGGAGCGTCTGAGGGCGCTGGGGTTGTTTAGCCTGGAGAAAAGGAAGCTCAGGGGGTACTTTACCACTCTCTACTACTCCCTGAAAGGAGGTCTCTTCTCCCACATAACAGGATAGGAGGGCATAGCCTCAAGCTATGCCAGGGGTGATTTAGGTTGGACTTTAGGAAGGATTACTTCTTTCAGGAGGGGTGATTAAGTATTGTGGTGGAGTCACCATTCTTGGAGGTGTTTAAGGAACGACTGCAGGTGGCACTTGGTGCCATGGACTGGTTGGCATGGTAGTGTTTGGTCATAGGTTGGACTCGCTTGGACTCAGAGGTCTTTTCCAACCTGTTTGATTCCAACCTGGCCTGAGGGGAAAGGGCAGAGTTCGGTGTTGCAGGGACTCTTACTGCGGCTCGTGATAGCTCCCGGTCCAAGTGAAGCAAGGGGCAGCCCTGCAGCCCGTGCCTGTGAGAGCCACTGTGCTCTGCAGAGCGCCTGTCACATCTTCCCATGCCTTCTGTTCCTGCATCACATGGCTTCCTCTTTCGGCTGGGGCAGAGCCTCACTGCGTCGGGGGCTGCCAGGGCTGCTGCGTGTCTGAGTGTGCCGGCAACATATGGTAATGAGATAGAGCGTTGACCTTGAGGCCGCAGATGGCATGAAGGATGACCTGAACTGCCCTGGAATATCCTCTGGTGACCTTTGAGACAGGTGACGGACGGGCCTGTGCAGAGTAGAAGTGGCGTTTGGAAAGGGTGACGAATGCCTGTGGTAACCGACACTTCTCAGGATGAATGCCAAGAGCAACAAAGCTCCTAAGTACAAAGCGGGTGATGAGTAGTGATCTGCAAGTGATTCTGATGGGGGAGTACTTGCTCAAGCTCTTAATTACACCCCTTTAATCCCATTTATCTCCATTTTAATATTTTTTAATCTATTAGTTGACCAGTTCATTTCTTTGGTTAGTTTTTGAAAAGCTACTCGAGAAGGAAGTCTTTGAGGAATTGATAGCCATAAAATTCTTTCAAGAATTTGTGAATAGATAATATCTTATTTGTGAATAGTACTAAAAAGACTAGAGTTATTTAGCATCAAACAAATTAGGTTGAAAGGGAACAAGTTAACAATGAAGTGAGTCAAGTAAAACAAATACCTGAAGAAGGTAGCTCAGCACTTTTCAGCCTTTTGTTGGGATGAGTAACCTTAAGAACAAAAAGAAGTTTAGCAGCATAAAACGGTAGCAAATGCAGCATTGCTAAAAATATTTCATCACTTTAAATGTGCTATGGAATGCAATTGAGTTTAACTCAGCAATATTTGTGAATACACTCTGTATGTATGTGAATAGTAAGAGTATTCCCAGTTACAAAATGGTAACTGGTAAGAGTTTTGGTAGAAGGATTTAAGTTTCAGAACTTTAGAGAATCTTGTCGATAATATTAGGGATATTTGCCCTCCAGACACCTGAGACATCTCATTCTTTATAGTGCTTCCTGTATTTCTGTGAATTTGGAACCCTGATATTAAGAATACTAGTTTTTTTCCTGTTTTGTTTTGTGGGTTTTTAAAATTAATTTTTAAAATGTTTACCTGTCCTCTTGCATACCCTAGCATTTCTTTGCGGATACTGAAGGTACGAAAAATGGTCTGAAATTTTTTGTGCCGTGTGTTTTTGCTATTTCTGTGCAGCTTCTGTAATTACAGAACAGTTCTTGTTTTAAGTGTAATTGAGGTTGCATGTCTCTTCCATAAATAAACAATATGTGTCTTAAAAGGCTGGAAGCTGTTAGGAGTCAACTAAACAACAAATTGTTGTGTATGCAGTAATTTCGATGTAACTTCCCTGCCAGGTGGGATTTACTATCTGTCCTGGTACCTTATAAGTGTAAGGGAGGAACTGTTGCCTGATGTTGTGCTGTTACACGTGAAGAAACCGTGCTTCCCAGCTTTTCAGCTCAGTCTTTGCAAAGTGAATGTGGCTTTCTGGTTCACTGGGGGCTGTGTAGGAATCGCTAAAGCTATCAAGTGGTAAAGCTTAAGAGAAATCTCAGAGTGAAAGAGACTGCATAACAAAAGGGTAACGGGAATATGTAGGGAGGGTTTGGGTTTGCACAACTTTAATTAATAAGGGAAACAATTTATAGTAGCAAATATTTTAGAAGGCTGACTGTCGGAATAATTTTTAATGCAGGGTTCATGTTTCCTTCTAAAAGACTGAAAAGTATCAAGTTTTTGTTGACTGTTGAGTTAGTTCTGATGAAATATTTTAAGTGCAGAATTTTAAATGCGGTGAACAAAGTGAAGTTCTATGTAACTCAGTTGACTGTTATTTAATTATTTTAATCTATATGTAATATGAATATTTTTTAAAAAGCTGACAGAATATGCAATGTTAGAGTTATTTTAAGGGGTTAGAGGGGAAAAAATGCTGAATTTGAAGTAAACTAAAGAGCTGGAAAAAGAAAAACCATTGCCAGTCAGGTAGTACAGGCAAAGGAAGGTCTCTCATTCGCTTTGCTCCACAGTGTACATAAAATAACTTATGCTTTGTCACTTGTGTAGACCAAAATGTATACTAGCTACATTTGCTGTTTTCTGCAGCACTGCCTGTCCAGGTTAATTTCCTTTGCTTTCCATGTCTGAAATTTTTGGTCAATTCCAGTTCCTAATCAAATTTGTGCTTAAAGCCTAAAAGACCTCAGTAGTACATACAAGTGTATCTGCTGAGTAAAACACAGCTAGTTGTGAAAACTGTGTCACACTTCAGAGTCCTGTAATGTTCATTGTCAGTGTACAGGATCTAAATGATTGTGATAAAAACCGATAATCTGAAAGAAGAGTATGAATCTGACTCTGTGTTTATAAGTGGGTTTTTCCAAGTGTGTCACTGTCCAAGGACTAAAGAACTGGTTAAGGATGGGTGAAATGCTTTCTGGCATGTTGCCTTTTCCAGTTTTACCTGTGTCATTATCTTCATGTTGAAGTTCAGCTGTGAGTATGGTTCTGACAATATGTTTTTTCACTGTCAAAACCTATTTAAAAGACTTCATTCTTCTTTCTTATGCCATTCCTTTAATTGTTCATTGCCTCTGTAGTTGTACTTAGGGGGCTGCATTGTGGTGATTGAAATGATTCTAGGGATTTGATTGATGGTGAGGCCTTGTGTACAGTTGTTGCATCAGCACAACTTAGAAGGCAACAAATGGAGATGGGACTTTTCAAAGCCAGTTGTGTGAAAGTTTGCAGAGTCATGCCTGGGTTATTTAAAATTATTCTAACATTTAGAAGAGAAAAGGTTTACGATAAAAAAAAATAGTGTATTTTATTAGACGTATTGATGTAGCTGGAGCAGAGGGGTGTCAGTCAGCTTCTGTAGGGCTTCACTGCTGGTCCATGTCTGGATGTCAGTAAATAGTTTCTGAGTTTTAATATTTGTGAGTTGTTTGAAATTTAATTTTTTTCTGTTAAACAAGTGTTAGCAGGCCTGATACGTGTTGATGTGTTCTACAAGTTGTGCCCAGTTTAATGCATGAGATTGAAGTTGTAGCTGCTTGGCATACTCAGAAACTCAGAATGATTGTAGGCAATGCCATAGGTAATCTTAAAGCTGTTTTGTAAATTTTGAATAGCTTTTCAGTAAATGTGAAATTTCAAAAACATTTTTGTTGATTTTCAGTTGTTGATTCTTTTTAGTTGAAATAAAGTTTCGAAACTATACTAATGACCTTGTTATTGAAACTCAGTTTAGAATAGATAGTCTGTTTTTTCTCCACTGAGCAAAATGTACTGCAGAAATCTTCATACAGTTTTAAAACACTGAGTTAATTTTTCACAAAAGTAGCACTGGCTACAGAAGATTTGAAACGGAGCACTGGCAGTGTGGTGGGCATCTGTTACCGTGTAACTAAGAGGAGCTGGTGGATGTTGCTTTCTACAGACAGCTAGCAGTAACCTCCCACTCATGAAATTTCATGCTCCCAGGGGATTTGAACCATGCAGACATCAGCTAGGAGGGCAGTCTGGCTTTGTGCGTGCACTCTTGGTACTTCCTAGGCTGTGTTGGTAGAAATTTTGTAACACAGATCCCATAGTAAGGGCTAAATCTTCACTTCATCCACTGCTTTCATGTAGAGAAGAGCTGTGACCAATTTGGGCACAGGTGGCAGCTTGGATCTCAGTGACTGGAATGTGATTGAGTTGCACATCTGGAGGAAGGCTGGGGAAGGTGAGCAGCAGAATTAGGATCCTGGACTTGAGGACTGCAAGCTACTTGAGATCGGTAGGTAGAATCCTTTGGATAACAACCATGAAGATGAAAGGTGCACAGGTGAGTTTGAAAATTTTTGAAGTGAACTTAATGCAGCTCAGGAATGAACCATTCTGCAGTAGCATAAGACCTGTTTGGCCAAGCAGGGAACTTCTCAATGAACTAAAATACAAAAGTACAAGTAAGGAAAGGCAGCAGGTGTGTAAAAGTGCAATTTAGTATGCAGGGACAAAATCCCTATCATCTTGTCAGAGTGGAGACGTTTAGTTCAGAAGGACAGTGATGAACATGAGAACTGGGACAACAGAAACCTCATAAAATTTAAGAAGTATGAAGATCTGCTAGTGGACTTAAGTGTTGCTGGGGAGGGGACTGGCTGAGTAACAGCTTTGGTGAAAAGGCTGTGGGATTGCAGTGATGTCTGGTTGAATACCGCAGGGGAAGAGATTGGCTAGAGTGGCTGTGGAACATCCGTTCTTGAAGGTTTTTGAGATTCAGTCAGACAGAGCCACAGCTCATCGGATCTCATCTTGGTGGTAAACTTTTGATGTTGAAGATGACCAGTGTTTCTGCAGTGTTTTGATATTTGATGAAATGGGCAGCTTAACACCTCTTTCACATAGTAAAAATGTATTACAAAGAGATATTCTGAAATTTATCAAGTATGTATAAGCTCATCATGATAGTAAACATTTAAAATTGGCTTTTCACCTCATAAGACTTTTGTAATTGAGTGTTATCAGACTCCCTACTTTCAGGGTATTGGCCCAAACAAATAATAGCTCTTGCTAAGTAAAGATTGTATTCTTCCTGCATGGCTGGATCATAAAATCACAGAGCATGCTGAGTTGGAAGGGACCCCCAAGGTTCATTGAGTCCAACTCCTTGCCCTGCACAGGACACCCTGGAAGTCAAACCATGTGCCTGAGAGCATTGTCCAAATGCTTCTTGAGCTCTGTCAACCTTGGTGCTGTGACCACTTCCCTGGCAAGCCTGTTCCAGGGTTCAACCACCCTCTGGGTGAAAAGCCTTTTCCTAATATCCAGTCTAAATCTTCCCTGACACAGCTTCAGGCTGTTTCCCTGAGTTACCACTGATCACCAGAGAGCAGAGATCAATGTCAGATAAGATTCCACATCCATGTTGTTGATCATCTACCAATGTAGAAAAATGAATGAAAATGTTCTCTTCCTGGAGTAAATACCAAGATTTTGGGTTCACGACACCTTGGACTATAACCAGTAAAGACACTCATTAGCCAGCCTAGAACAGGCAATTGGAAAATCTAGAGTTAGCTTCAAACCTGAAAATGAAAAAAAAAATAGAAGGTCTAAAAAAAATGTTGAGTACAAATTGAGTAATATTAAAATTGTATGTTTGAAGCAATTATTTTGATTTTTTAGAGGTAAAGACTTCCTTTTGCCCATAAAACCTCACAACTTTAGTGGATTTTTTTGCTTAGCTTGGAGATAGGTTTTGTTGTATAAACATTCATCTATTTCAGTCAGCAGCAGCTGTCAGACTGCAGTGTCCTGTTGACAGGAGCTGAGCTCCACCTCATCTGTGTGTGGAGGCACTCGTGGTCAAGCAACAAACCTAAACCTTGTGAATGCAGGCAGTAGGTTTCTGGCCCTCATACTCATGTGTTTCAGAGGTTTCCAATACTGATATGAGGTGCAGAGTAGGTGACTGTTGCTCAGTGAATGTAGTATTTGCAGCCATAAAGATGGCCAATAGGAGCTGCTATGAAATGTATAAAAGAAGTAAGCTATAGGGGTGCCTTTTTTTCCTCCCCTGAATAATGTATTTGGAAAAATTAAGGAAAAAGAAAAATCCTGAAAAGTATCATTTCTGTTTCTTTAAAATAAATCACTTCTTCAAGAATTAGTAAGAGCTGACACTCCTGTATCTTTCTTTATGGAAGTGTGATGGATAAATATCAGTTCAAAGCATAATTTTTTTTTTCCCCTCCTTCACATTACAATGAAATTAAGACCTGGAAATACACATTTGAATATAATGTAGATTTCAGACTTTCCTTTAACTGATACGATTTTGTCACATAGAAAATATTATTAGCAGAGCTTAGCACCTTCCCAGTTTTAATATGCTCTTGCTGTTGCAGGCTCTTGAAACCAGCTGGATGGTCTGTGTACAAGTGAATGTGTAATATACTAAGGAGAGTATGTTAATCTCACCTATTATCAGGACTAAAGAGGCCAGAAGGCAATAAATTCAGCAACCTAAAAACATAATGTTCCTGAAGCTTCATTGTCCCATCTTACAAAAACACCCATAATACAAATATGATTTACACATGAGATTGGAACTATTTTGTGTTGTGTACTCAAAAAACTAAATATATGTATGTATTTCTTCAGATTGTTTTATTTTACAGTAGGATTTCTTAATTTATTTTTTATTTCTTTATTTTAAAATAGCCTTTTCAAATGTATTGATTTCATTCTTTTTTTTAAATTGTGTTATTTTACCAGAAAAATGGCAAGTAGAATAAAACTTCTTTCTACTTTGTAAGTTCTTACTGTGTAGTTTATATATGTGTATATATGACCAATGTTGCTGTAAATAATTTAAACAGCAGTGGCCCTTTCTTTTCAGCATACAGGAATAAATAGTAAAATTAGGAAATTGTCTCTTCTTGGGAGGTGGAGAGGTGACGAGGAATAGTTGGTGTGATACCAGCTTTTAAGATCAGTCAAATGTGCCAAGTGCACAGTAAGACTTCATGTTCAGGAAGTCTTCTAACTGAGATTATAACATCACATCATCCACAGTGGGTCAGAACAAAGGTCCATGAAACCTCCTATTCCATATTGGCCAGCAGTGAGTAGGAGATGCTGAGGGAGAGTAAAAGCACAGGGTATTCGTGCAGGGGTGTCCTGCCAAAGTGCCTTCTCTGCCTCCAGCTGCCTCTTCTGCCACTCAGAGGCTTGGACCTGGAGGTGCTGCCTTTCTATTCAGACCGAGTAGAAGAAATAGGCCTGCTCACCTGAAAAGCTCTTCTCATTTACTGTAAAAAGCAGATACAGACAATAATACTGTTTCTGTGTAAAATGCAGGTCTAAAGAAGAGAACATATCATTCAGTGCTCTGCAATTACTGGGTAGCTATATATCCATGTGTGATTTTCCATATTGCCAGAGGTGCAGTAGAAACCTCATTGCATGTATTGAGACTGTTCTCATATCTTTTTTTTTTCAGACAGTCTCTTCAGGATCCTGTTGCTGGTTTTATGTGCTGCCAGTTTCTGACCTCTATTGCATAGACTCTCAGAAGACCTTCTGTGTTTGTATCCTGTCTGCCCTGTAGATGTGATGTCCCCTTTACCTTTTGGGTTTTGGCTCTTGTGTTGTTTCAGCAGCCATGTTTCTTTGTGTCATTATGCACTGCTTGTATCCCACTGTTTCCCTCAAAGACTAAGATTACTGTTTTCTCTGTGGGAGACAAGAAATCAGAAGCATCTTCACTTCTTGCCCAAGCAAGCCTGATACAGCCTACAAAGTCTCCATCACAAAATCCTGTGGATATAGCTTTTGTCCACAACAGTGTGGTAGTAGCTGGTAGGATGGGTTGGAGTATACATGGGCTGTTCCATAATTTGCCATGTAGTCAAACAATTTGGGATACATGTGCTCAAATTATGAGTTTTGCTGATTTAACACCACCATTTTACCAAGCAGGCTGTTATCAGTTCCTTGCCAGCTGGTGAAACACTGGAAAGAGCCTGTCCGGAATGACATCTCTGTTCAAATGGTTTGGAAATGGAGTAACCAAACATGAGTTTTTAAACAAGTACAGAAGAAACAAATTGAAACAAGATAATATAGCCCAGGTGGAATTATGTGATAAGATTAGTGGGCTAGTCCTCCCTGTGCTCATTTAGCTATGAAAATGGACTCTGCTGTCTTGGTTTATTATTGCTTAAGATTCTATTAAACACAGCTAATATTTTTGCGTTTTGGACAGATGTAAGCTGGAGGCAACATTTGTCTCTAGGCAGCAACAAACCTATTAAAGGCTGAATACCCTGACTGTATGCTCAGTTCTCACCACATCTTACATATCCTTCTCTCCCAGCCCATTTTTCATGAAAGCTTGTAGGGTCTGTTGATGTCTGGAATACTTGTGGGATTTTTGAACATGGTTAGATGTATTGATCAAGGGCTAGCATGATATGGGCTGACATAAGTACCACGAGGTGATGCATTTTTCATTTTTCACCTAGACCAAACTCAGTTTTGATTTGGGTCTTTATTATTATTATTTTTTTTTTTAAGGGAGTGCAGGAAATCAACTAAGGCTTTTCAGTACTGTGCTAATAAACTTGGTAATTAGAATTCTATCCTGTACATGATATCATGATCCCAATGTACTGAAAAAGTTTGACATCTTGTTGTTTTGGCATCTTGGCCCTGCTGGGTTTTGAAAGACTGTGAATGCATGAAATAGTATTTACTATTGAGCTGAGTTGATTTCAGCTAGAACCTAATTAATCATATGCTCTTGTCTCATTGCATGTTGGCTGGGAATCCAGAGAAAATGAACTGTCACTAATTTCTTAGGGATATATAAGGCAACCTGCTCTTTTTAGAATGTTAAAATTATTCCAGCCTGAGCTAATGAGAGACATGTCAACTTTTGCAGGAAGCAGTGGGCTCCAAGGGTGTTTTCATAAATTTGGAGGTATTTCCATAGAACCATAGATTAATAGAATATCCTGGGCTGGAAGGAACCAACAAGGATCATCAACTTCTGGCCCTGCAGAGGAATGTGTGCCAAGAATCACACTATGTGCTTGGGAGCATTATCCAAACACTTCTTGAGTTCTGTCAGGCTGTGACCACTTCCCTTAGGAGCCTGTTCCAGTGCCCAGCCATATTCTGGGTGAAGAGCCTTTTCCTGAATCTCCCCTGACACAACTTCATGCCTCCCTGGTCACCAGAGAGAAGAGATCAGTTCCTGCCTCTGCCCTTCCCCTCATGACGAAGCTGCAGACTGCAATGAGGTCTCCTCTCAATCTCTTCTTCTCCAGGCTGAGCAAGCCCTGTGACCTCAGCCACGCTTCATATGATTCCTCTCATCCCAACAACATGGCTAGCCCAGATTAAAAAGGTGCAGTGTCAAAAATGTTGGTGCACCACCGTGATCCCTATTAGCTGTTCCCAGTGAGAAAGAGTGAGCTTGGAACAACAGTAGGAGAAAGGGAAAGGGAGATGATTCTTAATCAGTAAAAAAGTTTTTCTTACTTTAAAACTCAAAGAAATAGGCAAAACACTGGGACAGCCAAAGACTAGATTTTAGTCCCTGCTGTGGTTGTGTCTGTTGTTCAGTGACTTTAATTTATGTAAGAGTTCCCAGAGCCAGGACCACAGGGCTCTAAGCTATTGCAGGGCTTTCTTTTGGACTGTATTTGAATGCTTCAGGCTGGAGAGGGCACAGTACTCTTTGGTGTATTTGAAGTGAAAATTCAGCAAGGGCCATAAAAGGAGCTAAAACCCTAGACAGCTGTCTAATTCTTAGCCCAGGTCTGTTTGGAAGAAGAAGCCCACTTCTGGGCTCTTGCACAATCAAAGAAGGGTGTTTAGCTCTAGCATGATGAGTGGGAACTGCTTGGTTCTGCTTGCCCTTAGAACCAGGGATCAATCCTTGTCTGCCTTTTCTCACACTTACGGTGGCAGTACTGTGTTGCCTATGTCCCACTTCCTGGCAAGCTATTGGAGCACTGTATTGCTCCAACTGTATTGTTGCATAAAATGTGGGAACAATCACTAGCTTACTACCTTTTGCCAGTATTTTCAGGCAAAATGGAGGGCTGATTATTTAGGCTCCAGAAGCAATGCAAAGGCCCATGTGTAGGCATGTATATCAGGCTGTGAATCCCAGTCTCTGCATCCTAGTCAAGCCCTTCAATTTAGGAGGAAATCATCTATACTCCTTTCTTCACTGCTTCCTGTTTTTTACTGTAGGTGATTCTACTCTGGCTGTTATAAATCTAGCCCTTTCCCAGCCATGTCAGAACCTGGGGATTCTCAATCCTGTGAGATGAGCAGTAACATCTGGGTATGCTGGAAGAGTACTGCATTTAACTGCCAAACTAGAGTAATGGCTGACTGAAAGGAGAACTACTGCATGTGTGGGATGAGTTTTAGTTGCCTCTTTTAATTTGGTCAAGGTGCTTCTCCAACATCTCCCTTTCTGGTTGCAGCTTTGGTCTTCCAAACTGACTTGTTTCACAGTGCTGGAGATAGGCAACTGTAGTTTGGGTCCTCTTGGATGGAATAGGACATGGGGCAGATCTACAAGAGGATTGAAGCCTTGTTTGATCTTGTCTGTGGGCTCTGTACTTTCTGCATCTCACTCCTGAGAAAAGCACAAACACGTGAGACTCCAAAACTTGGCCTAAGTTCATGGAAAGGAGGTGTAATCAGAGTGCTGTGGCAAAACCATACCCCTGTGCAGCAGTCTTATGCCAGTAATCTTCTCTATCCTCATGCATGCACTACAGTGCAATGGAGATGGTGTTATCTTTAACAGTAACGAGAAAAATGTCATTTTGCTAGAGTCATCTTAATTTCATGGTCTTAATACTTGTGAACTCATTTGTGGGCCCCAAACTCCTGAAAGAATATAAACTTTGGTTTTCTGACTAGTCTAAATCTCATTTACCTGAGTTTTGGGTGTTGTGCTGTTTTTTGGTGTGACTACTGCTGCATTGGTGCTTGCCCATTTCCTGACTGCAAGATGGATTTCACTTTTGATTTCCATGAGAAAGTGCACAGGGCATGCCCTGCAATTCAATTCAAGTCTGTGGTTGCAGAAAGATAGATAAGACAGGCAAGTCCTAGTGAAGAAACCGTTAAGTAAAATGGCCAGATCCTTTAGGTTTGTTGAAATTCAAAGCAAGAAGTGCTTGAGACCACTCAAACTTCAGAAAGGTGCCTGGTTCTGCAGCCATATAATCAGGGAATGCAGGAAGGGCCCACTGGCAAGAATATGTCATTTTGTACTTCCAACACATACTGTTCCAGGCTGCTTGAAAACTCAGGAAAATCATCACCCCTACAAGTGGTTGTCACTGATAGTTCTACAGGCAATCATGCTAAAGTTTTAATTTCAGTAAGTCAAAAATGATAGGAATGGGA